>JAVCKT010012910.1:0-50598 GCA_032273925.1 Rhynchotus rufescens
CAGGGTAGCAGATGATTTTTTTTGGTTTGCTTATCAATTTAGTATTTTTTTGCAGTACTTGAATCACTAACCCATGAGCTGTTGAAGCAAGAGGGAGATGGTTCTGTGGGTAAAGCATGAAGACAGAGTGGCCAAAAGATGGGACAATAAAGACCCATTGGACAATTAATTTTGCTTTCATTTTTTTATAGCATTATCACTTCTACCTCCTTTATGCATGTAATATATAATTGCAAAATCCTTGTTTGTAGGTGTGTATATATACACATATTTTTGTGTGTTTGTATTCATATACATGTGTGTGTCTATGGATGGATATATACACATTCACAGACTTCTGCAATGTCAAATCTTTGTGCTTTGCATTGGTTTGCAACATTCAAGAGAGCTTAAGATCATAGCTTGCGTGGTCATTGCACCAAGATGGGTAGAAATTGATATCAATTGACTTTCCTATTTCAATTATTGTTACATAAATTGGCCCTTGTGGTGTCATTTCACATTTCTGCTACTGGCTATAATGAGTAGCTGGTATGAAGATAATAAATTTATATTACAATGTTGAGACTGAAATCTTGTGCGATGATAAGTTGACAGGAGCTGTGCATTGTTCTGGTATAGACAAGTTTGTGAAATAAATTGAAAAATGAGGTCTAAATGTTGCTTAAAATTAAGATTTTAAGTAGTTATGTATTAGTATGTTTTGTCTTATATGTCAGTGCAGTATCTTGAGCATTCACCTGATGCAGGCAGTTATGAAAATTACCCCAGTTTACATTTTTAATGACCAGGAGAAGAGCAACCAACTGGGCAAGCAAGAGGTCACATCAGTGGGGAGCTTTGCTCTGAGGTTCTTTCTTGCTCCTTACCAGTGTCACAGCAAATAGTCACTGGGAAAAAATAAGAAATGGTCTAACTTTTGTGGTCATAAATGTCTAGCTTTATGTAAATTATTTCACAGAATATGCACTGCTAAATGCAAATTCCTTTCAGAAAGGTCTGCAAACTGTTGTCAAAGTTCTTTGGTTTTCTTTCACATTTGTGAATGCATTCTTCATCAGGCCCTCAGCCAAATTGTGTGCAATCAGTCAAAAATGTAAAAGGTGAATAAGTGCATCAGTGTATTACTAAAATTTATCCTAATTACATGTTTGGGTTTAGCAGGTTACCAACATGTCAATGGCTATAGTGTATACATTAATAAGTGTTGTTTATTTTTTCTGTCACTAGATTCTATAATCTTTCATTGCTCATGTCAACTCTGGCTGGCGTGAACACCTTTAATTATCTTAACTTGCAGAATTAATTTTTTCTCAGCCAACTGGAAGGGAATTTTTCAAACCACTGGCCCACTGAATGACCATATGCTAATTCCTTAGTCTTCAATCATATGTCTAAAATGTGTACTAATAGGCAGCAGGACTGAAATCACCAAAGTCCTGATCTCATGCTGTGGTTTCAGTCTGACTTGGTAAGTTCTCTTGGAATAAAACTGATGCAGACTGTAGTACCACATTCATTTTTGATGCGTTAGGTTTATGAACTGCTGCAGCAAATACATTTTTTGCCAGATAAGGGCAAAACCTCAAAATACATGGCAGCAGCTGTGTGAAGCATACAACCATTGCTCTGTATCACGTAAGAGACGTAAGCAATTTGTTCCAATCTGTCAATAAGTGCAGATAATCACATTAGTACCAGAGTTTTCTTAATAAAAGACTCTCGACTAACACATATTGTAAGCCAGAGAATGTGGTATCTCAGAACTTTATTCAGTGTATTTGTGCCATAGAATTGTCATATAATGCCAAATTAAACCAAAAACCTTGGGAGTAGCACAGTGTTGAATGGATTAATACCTAGATATATGTAATAGAAAGCTGAGGATTGGTTTCTATTACTTTAGCAAATAGTTTTAATGTATCCTGCTGCAGCTGTGCTTAGTGATATGCTCGTCCTGTGTAATTGTCCTGAAGCAAGATATTATATGAGATGAATCAGAAATCCTGCCAGGATGTCATTTTTTTTGAAAGAAAAGAATAATTTAAAGGGAGAATTCTAGCTGTAGGAGACTTTGATATGGCTAGGTGTGAATAATACAAGAGAATGGAGAAGAAAAAGTACGTCCTTCAGTCACCTACATACGTAGCGTTAGAAAATAATTCACAAAGAGAAAAATCAGACCAGTGTGGACCTGTTTCTTGTCTGTTACTTGCCATACCTTGAAATACTAAAAACTGTATTTCTTAAAATGAAGAAGTCTTCAGTATCACGGTGTCATAGTAAGATGAGCTTTCTGTGTAGATATTTTGATGTATAGTTAAAGCTTATACCTGTTATGGCAATGGCTCAGATTTAGAATTAAAGATGTGAAATGTCACTTCCTCTGACATGGGGGTCAATGGTCAGATCCATTTTGTCTAGTTGGTGAAAGTGTACAGTATGAGCTGTACAACCACAGCCAATGCAAAGTGAATTAAGCTGTGTCAGCTTTGGGCAGATCTGACCATTGTTGAAATTTTTATGGAGATCTAAAAATCTCATAAGGTAAAATGTCTTTGGGGATATAAATGCTTGAGGAAAATCAGCCTGAGAGCTGTGAAGAAAAAAAAAAAAAACGTTAGATAGAAGGCATATATGACTTCACAGTTTGCCTCATTTTGCGTTATTCTCTTAAATAGCCATGAACCTGTAGGCAGTCAGACTTACGCTCTGAGAATGAGTAACATAAGAAATGGAAGGTCAAAAAGTAAATAACTTATGTTTTTAAAATTGATTATGTTTCTTCTCCTACACATCTTCTTAAAAAAAATTTTTTTTTGAAAGTCTGATGTATATGTGTCAGCAAATGTATTCAAGAGCAAATATTTGCTGGAACTTTTGCAGATAGCATGTTCGACTGCTTTTGGCGAGGACATTAATGTCAGCTTCTGCTTTGCTAAAGGTGTAACACCTGAAAACTCTCTTCTAATATCTGAAAATATAAGAATGTGTTTTGGTATCAGATGCCTGTTGTTTACAAAAGTTTGTTCAGCTACATAAAGCGAAATACAGTTTGAGCTGGTTTTTTGCTGGCCAAGCAAGTACCATACTATATAGCCATCCTGTGAGTAGAAAGCAGAATACAACAGGTCACACAAAAATGTCCAAACATTTGGCATTTTGCAAATATGGATCATGAAATCAAGTATACGACTGTTTTCCAGTTAGGCAAACTGTGATATTACAGGACTTATGCTGGATGCAAGAGATTTACTTTGTCTTCATTTTATTTCAGTTAAAGATAGTTTTTAAATTGGTATTAACTAGTGTGCAGGGAAACTCTCAGCATACCTACCCAGATGCATTTTTGTGTCTGATACCTTCCACTTCCTCAAAGGGATTGCGGGGACAATCCTAAACATCTCAACCCCAAACCACTCAATTTGACGCTGAAAGCAGTGTGGGACGTCCTAATAACCTTTGTCTGCCCCCACATCAGCTGTAGCTTTCCTGCAGACTTTCAAAGAACTCAAATTCTCACTTTTCTCACACCTTGTTGTGTGGTTTTAGGGAACCTACCCCTAACATCAGTTACAAAGGTGCAACATCAGTTACTACTTAGCTTCAATTTAAGGGACTTTGTTCACCTTTAATGTAACCAACAAATGACTTTCTTTTGGAGTGTATAATCTTTAATGACAGAGGGTTGCCATAGCAGCTTATCTCTTTGTGTCTCATCCTTGCTCTGGCAAGGAAAGTTTGACAGAAAATATTATCCTTATTTTAAGTCCTTGAGTTCTAGGGAGAAGATCCGATGAGACAGGAACAGCAGTGATTAGCCCAGTAAACAGGGCTAAGCCAAGGTTGGATGCTACTAAAACATGATGTGTCTGAAAATGAGATTCTAAGATGTATCAGCAAAACAGAGTGATTAGATTTCTGCTTCCAGATCAAACACATTTAGGGTTCTTTTTTTCCTTTGCAACATAAATGTAATTTGGGGGAATAACTGGGCTACCCCCATAGAGGATCGTGTCTGAGAAAACTCAGTGGCACAGCAGCAGGAAAGCTTCAAGTCCATGTCATTTTGGACAAGCATCAGAATTGTTCACTGTCCCAGTATTTTGTCACTAGTGATGAGAAACCAAGTGCACATAAAATCTTGTCAAAATACACTTTCTCCTTACATATTTTTTTCAGCAGTTAAGATCTGTGGGTTTTTCATTCTTTGTGGCATTGACAAAGAAGAAAGAGATTCTGGAATATAAAGCCTTCCAATACAGCAGAGAAAATGACAGTACAGGGAAAACACATTGACTGTTTTGTTTTGTTTTTTCCCTGCAGTTTTCTTTGTGAATAGTATCTACAGGCTATCACATGGGGATTGGCATCAGAAGCTGCAGCTACAGGGCACCCCTTCAGTAACAGGTGAAAGACGCTTTTTGCAGAATGTCTCAGTATTTTGAAAAGGACATAGGCTCAATATTCTCTGTTTTAAGGTTCTTGAAACAGTTCCAGAGATCCAGTTGGAGGTTTAAATACAATTAAACCTACTGCATGTGATGGATGCCTTTGTTGTATCTTTCATCCCAAATCCATATGCTGCATATGACTGAGGTAATTATTAGATAAATGCTGTATATCCAGAGAGAGCAAGCTTGGGCTTGAACCCTTTTGACTCAGCTCCCCATCCTCAGCTCTAATTGCACTGGGGAATGGAAGGGCCTGTTCCCTTCATCGCCAGCCCAACCCTAGGAGGCATCCATGCCCCGGCTGCTGACGAGCATCATGCAGCCGCCAGCACATCCCTGTGCCTGGCCAGCCTTGGGGTCTGAAGGCAGCGGTGCAAAACTGGGTGCTGGAGGAAAGGGCTCGTGGCAGCTCCTGCCCCTGGGCGTCGTGCTGCTGCTGGCCAAAGGGCAGAGCCGCGGCCTTGGCTGTCTCCTCCTGCCTCTGCCTTGTGCTAGTGCTCATTTGTGCTTGCTGCTGACTACGTTAAGGAGCAAGGCCAGCAGGAAAAAAAAATACTGTCAAAGCGTGGGCAATTACCTTCATTTGCACTCCCTGGACCAGCCCCCTAGCACAGAGGAGGAGGGCAGCGTGGCTGGGCAGGATGGCTGGCCGGGGCACCGGCTGCGGGAATTTGTGCAGAGCCTTTGTGGCCGAAGCTTCCCCCAGCGCTCGCTTGGGACGGGCCTCGTCCCCTCGGGTGCTGGCGCTCGATGCAGCGCGAGCGGGGCGGTAGCGGTGGCCGCGGCCCTGCTGCGGGCGCGTGGCCTGTGCTGCTCTGCCCCGCGGGGCTGCACGTGAGCGGGCGTGCGGACACGGTGATGGTTCAGTCTGATGTGTTACATTGCTGGCTTGACATCTTTTTTGTATATATTATCTTTCTCTTGAAATATGTCTGGTGCAAGAGACAGTGTTTGTTTAATGTCTTTATCTCCATGAGCCACAAGTGAAGTGCGTTGCTCTCCGAAAGGTCAGGACATAGTGGGAGGTGCAGGAGGGCTCGTGGTGAGGCTGGGGCCACGGTGAAAGCAGGATGTGAACCTCGCCGAGCCACGCTAACAAAGAGCATCAGAGAGCTACACACAAATAACATTCTAACATAAAGCACAAGTGTACTTTGTCGTTGTGATTATATAGTGAAAAAGCCTGAAATTCAGTGATTTCTATTGAGATTTTAGTTCTTGCAGAGTTCGGGCATGCTTTGCATGTGTAGCTGTGGAAGCAGTGCCCGGCAGCAGAACTACAGATGTGTGCACTTGGCCTTCACTTGGTCAGATTTGAGTGCAGCAGCCCCTCAGCAGGTCCTTGTCCTTCCCCAGGGACGTCAGTAGTACTGTGGCAATGAGCAGCAGCTGAAGGCGTGCTCTTTTGTCTCCATTCTTATTTATCAAGTTTGTAAAATGAAATATTATAAGGTAGCATATTAAGAGATACAGGAGCTATTGACATGATGCTATTTTTGTAGGCATAAAACACAATCTAGCTGTGTTTTGTAAAATGAAATTTTGAAGCAATAGAGATGTAAGTGCCAAGGATATTAGAATTATGATGATGGCTTAATACTGTTCTTGTTTCCTTTAAAAGGAGAAAGAAATACCTTACAGGGTATTTAAAAAGCTTTGTACATATTGTTTTTCCAGTCAGTGTTTAATTATGGTGCCAAAATGGGGTTTTGAATGTGCGGATCCTTTATAGCAAGGTGTTGCCTTTGGTTATAACCATGGAAAGCTGTCCTTATCGGGCTTAGCTAAAGGGCGTTGGAAGAATTGTGCTTTCCCTGCGTTGAGTAGGGACTTCTTTACTGTAAGTCTCCAGTCAAGCATGGTCAGGCCTGAAGTTAAGCCTGGCCTAAAGTTAAGTAGGTTAAGGTGGCTGATGGAACAGGAACAGATGAGCTGGGGAGACCTGAAAATTTCTGGGAGTAGAGTAAGGCCCCTGATGAATAACGTTTGTGGGACCTCAAACCTGGTAAGTAGCATTTGTGTCTTACCCTGACACTTGGGTAAGAAAATCAAGGAATGAAGATGAGAATTGTTTGTGCTTATGTAATTGCAGAACCACCATTCTGCCCCGTCTAGAAATGTCTCTGAGTGCCCTCTGTCGCAGCTTATTTGAGTGTGGGGCTTTGTCATATCATTGCTGTCACTTAAGCTTTGTGTTAAAACCCAGGAAAGTGCACATGTGCATACTTCTTGAAAGGGGATGGAAGCTGCAAAAAAAAAAGAGTCTCAGAAGTCATAAGATAATAAAATTAAACTTATACATTAAGGAGAAAGATATTTCGTGGGGAAAAGATAGCTAATGAGTATGTAATTAAACACTGTCAGAATGCGTCTGCTGGGGATAAGCCTAGGCTAGCTTTGATTGCTTAGCTTTTCAGCTTCAGTGAAACATACTCCTGCATTTCTCTCTATGACTATCCATTGCTAGGCAAGGTTCAGTGATTCTCTCAAGATACAGGATACTTAGTTAAATATTATTCCAATTTCAGTAAGAGGCAGACTCAGGCAGATTGCTTGTCTGTGATCCGCACATTACAGGCCAGTAGTTGAGCTAAAAAGAGAATCTTATTTTTCTTAGTCTCTGCACTGCATTCATTAAATCTGCTACTCCCTTCTCTCTATACTCCCAGTATTTTTTTTTAATCTTAGCTGCATATTGGTAAGCTTTTCCTGTTGCCTGGTTTGGGGAGGTAACATCTGGCAATTTCAAGGTGATCTATAGTGCAATTAAACAGGAATCTGTCATTCTTCACCAAGGCAAAGCTCCAATTGAAATCAGTGGGAACATTACTTGATTAAGGCATTCAGGGTTGGTCCCATGGTGAGCTGTCATTTTCAGTGTATGAGACTGAAATCTGATATGTAAATATCTTCCTAATGCAGTGCAGTAGGTTTTCTTTCAAACAGAGGCCTTCAGAGCTATAACAGAGATGGATATAAAGAGAGAAATAAAGAGATATAAAAAGAGGGGGAAAAAAATGGATAATTTTATCTTGCACAAGTTTGCGCTGTGCTTGTGGCAGGAATTAAGGAAAAAACATCTGAGTAAATTTTTCCCTGAACACTTGTTTGTTGTGGAGGAAAAAAATGACTGCAGCAAAATGAACAATGGTAGTTGTTTTTCTTAATTTTCAGATGGATACATTACATTCTGAAATTAAACTCAGCATGTAAGAATGTGGAGAATTGCTCTCCACATGGGAGATACTGTTTTCTGCATGTGAAATGTAAGGGCACCATAAGCTTAGCATATTTTCTCAATGTAAGTGATGACTATTAGATAGTGTTTTGTTTTGACAGTGAAATGTACTGGGAATAAAATTCTAGTGGTACTGTAAAGGACAGCAAAGTAAACCAAAATAAACCTTCAGCCATCAGGCTTGATGAGTGTGTGGCTAGGGGCTGACTGCAGCAGCTCTGTAAAAAATTGTGCCATTATTTAAGGACCAAAAATTCTCTTAATTTCCTATATTTTCAGTAGATAGATTTGCTCTAACATATCAACTTAAATATATGCATTGCCTTCTATTACTGGAAAGAGTGTAGACAGTCAGCAAAGCTGTGTTCAGATAGAAAGGCACTGAAATAATTTACATTTTTATTGTGTATCAACAAAAATATATGATAATAAGCATTTTCTCAAAAAATGTAGATGAAGCATTTTTCTTACATCACTGTTGTACTAAAAATGTCCTTGGTTTAATGTAGAACAAATAGCCTTTGCATCTCATTAAATACATTATTAGAAGTGCTCATTGAAACTTATCTCTGCTGTTCTTCAAGCAGATACGATTGGTCTAATCAATATTCCCCTGGAATAAATAGTGGTGCCTAGGGCCTTACCAGTGCCCTCTGGAACCTTCCTGTAGCAATAAATGGTCTTACAGCAACCGAGGATCAGATCAACTGTGTAGATCATGTATCCTGTCTCTGTTGCATGTGCTATCCTGACAGTGATATGTCTGAGCTGTTTGTAATTAAGGATTTGTTAGGCACCATCCAAAATCATTCAGATTTCTTGCCTTTATAATTTTTTTCATGTCGTCAGGATCTTATTAAGGCCTGTCTGTCACTTCTGACAAGACAGTGAAGTTAAAGTTATGGTATGAGATAAAAAGAATTGTAGTTGCAATACATGGGCAATTTATTGGAATGGATTTGCATCTTTATCTGGTAGATTGGCTTATCTCTGTTATCTGTTTAAGGGATTTTAGTTGATATTTTGCGGAAGGCTTTATTGACTGTGTGTTATTGACATATTCTTAGCTTAAAACCATTATCATTTTAAAGCCCTGGATTTAGAAACTAATTACCGGACATTAATAGCTAAGCCATAAGAGAGAGGTAAGTCATGCAAATATTGCTGTCTGTGAAGTTCAAAATACAAAAATTGTTTGTATTGCTGGCTTAGTAAGTAGAGTCTAAAAGCAATCTCTAAGGTATCAATAAATCTGAGAGCAATCCTCAGCAATTGCTTTCTAATATATCCATGAAATTAATGGTGTGATGTTTATGAAAGTCATATTAGGATAGTGCCTGGGTTTTTGTTTTTGTTTTGTTTCCCTGAGTAGGTTAATTATCAGTAGGTTAATGTTGTTGTTATTGTACTGATTTCTATTTTAGTCAAACATTGCACGAAACTATTTAGTTCAGAACAAATAGCTTATTATAGGAACATTTGTGATGGACAGCAAAAAAGCAATGATATTTAAATTCTACACGTATACTGAGTTACTTTACTCATTAAAATGAACAATTATGTTTGGCTATTTGAGAGACTCAGCATTTCTTCATGCTTAGCCTGTTGTTCTGTAGTGAACAACATTAAAATTTGAAGCTCCCATAATTCTAACCTGAAGCACTTATGGACTGGGCAATATATAGAAATGAACAGAGCTTGTGCAAAAAAAGTTACAGTCAGCCTGTAACCAAAAAGGGTTTTTTGCCTTGGGGAGAAGATAAGTCTTGAGAAGTACAGGCATGTACTTCAGAAAGCACTGAACAAGAATTCTGCTGTGCAGAATTCAGTCCGGCCCGCAGATCTCCTGTGTGACCCTGCACCAGCCTCTCGGTCTCTCCTGCTTTGGTTTTGGCCCCTCACCAAAAGCTACATGAGCGCTGGCTTGCTCACCTCAAATAACTGCTGTGGTCCCACATGGGCAGAGTGGCAGTCTTTCAAGTAACAAGGGCCCAAACCAATTTGCAGCTTTATTTGTTGAAATTAGCATCTTGAAATCAACCCAGAGAACAAAATAATGAGTTACACGGACATGAGGTGTGTGCTGAGGGAGCAGAGTCTCTGCACTGCTTCGCTGCTGGAGCTGGGCATCGTGCTGGTCCCTTGCGCAGGCCCTGTTTATAATATATACCTATATGTATATATGTATATTATTTTTCTATAGTCTCAACCTCAGAAAATTTTACAGAGGCTGTAGTTACAAATATTAAAATGATCTTTATTTTATATATGAGGAAACTGAGGGGAGAAAAACACATGAAACGCCTTGCCCAAGTTGATCAAACAAGGCAGAGTCAACAAGAGAACCTAAATCTACCAGATACTGGATCTGTTTTTTATCCAGTTAATCACGTCATCCGTCTATATTTTTAGTAAATGTGGATTTGTTACTAAATCCTGGTGGGCATGTTCAAACAACTGCATTGGAAATAGTCATCCACAAGAGTGGTTTTACTCGTGCCAGTTACCTCTTTTAGAAATAGGATGGATAATGTGCAGCAAGCTTACTTGTCGTGGCAGCCTGTTACTCTGCATTTTCTGTCTCCGAATGTTGCCCAGCCTCCGTGTCATTAGTTTGCCGTCAGCGACAGCGTGGGCAGGGAGCGGAGCCAGCGCAGGCGCCGGCGCGGCCACCGAGCGCACGGAGGGCAAGAGGCGGGAGCCGACCTTGCAGGCGAAAGGCAAGCGGCACCCGGCCCGGAGGGCTCCCTGGCACCCACAGGCCCTGCATCTGGATAACCCATGGGTCCGCTGCTTTCCAATACTGAGATCTTTGCATCTCAGTACGCATAAAAACTCTGTTCTTTCATTTCCTTAGGGAACTGTAGTGCCGTTAGCTGAAACGTGGCAGAAGACCCATAAGCTCTTGCTCAGACACGTAAACACAGGAGAAACGGATGTAGGGCAAGAAGAATTTTTCAAGATACTTATTTTTCAATCATAAGTCTTCAATAACTCTTCAATATGACAGATTGAGTTTTAACCAATTATATTAAATCATTAGTAAGTTAGGATTACTCTCACCTCTGCTTTATAGTAACGGGAGAAGCAAATTCCAAAAGTATTTGTTTTCAAATAAACTGTTTAAAAACTATTGCCTTTACCTGAACCTTAACAATCTCTTTGCTTGCTAAAATGAGATTTTGTTAAATTAAATGCTCTGCTATTTTTTTTAAGCTCCTCTTACAGAAAATGTGGGAAAAAGTAATTTCTTGCTATTTTGTCAGTATTTTGTGATCCTGATTCTGAAAGTCTGAATTCAGCAAAAGCTTTAAGCACTTTCCAATTTGTGGTGACTAAAACTACTGGAAAAAGTCATTATATACAAGCAGATATAGGTTTAAATAAATGCAAGTGACTGAATTTAACAATTCTTTTTCAAAAGAGAAATCTTTCTCAGATTCAAATTTGCAAAAGTTATTTCAAGAAAACTGCAGCAAAACACAGGAGGAGAAGGCAAGGAAAAAGGGGGATAAAAAGCACTTTAGGCACAATTATTAGATCCTAAGGCAGTCAGAACCACAGACAAAGATTTTATTGCTTTTATTTGCATTTCTTAAAGGAGTTAAGAAACAGTAATTTATTTAAAGACAAAGTCTCATAAGTAAGTGGAAAGTTTTCTTTGTGAGCAAAGTGTCTCTGTTTGAATGTGATTCCAATCTTACTGCACCAGATTTCTGTGCCAGGGCCCTTATCTGACAGGCAGTTTTTCATTATTAATTTTCTAGCCAGAAGCAACAAAGCGGTAGCAAATCTTTCTGAGGCAAATGATGCAGAGTTATCATGGTGTATTCCCAGGAGAGCAGAAAAAGGACTTTCTTGCCTGGTCTTCTATTTGTCTCTTTACACACAGTATCTGTACAGAATAAGATCTTTAGACTCTCCCAACTATTAGGTATAGAATAATTTTAAGAATATGTAAACTCACCCTTTTATAGTTAAAATGGTGGTGGAGGGGGAAATACAATAGCACATTAATGATTCTTTGATTCTTTTGAGATATTAGCACACAGAATGGTCCAAGTCCTTTCATTACTGCAGATTGGGCTGAAATACATACAGTTAGGATGCTTTCCTTACTCCATATCTATACAAGTTGTAAAAATTATGTATATTTTTACATACATATGTATATGTATGTATAGTTATGCGTTATACTTACAAATGAGAGACTCCATCTCTGTCTGTCACTTTCTTGTACCAACTCAGATGAGTTAAAGTTATTATTGTCTCAGTTTACTTCTTTTTAAACAGACATAACACAAATCAGTGAAAAAGAAGGCTGAAAGAAGAGATAAACTGACTCTCAGGTAGTTTCTTAAGGAATTTTCATGAAACTTTCACATCCTTTATTAATGGAAAATCGAATCAGTGCTTGTCTCAGTCTTGTTCCAGTTTGCTCTTAATCTTTTTGGTTCTGTTTCTTGCTCAGCTAACTTGTCTTGCCTCTTTAGCCAGTAAGTTACATGTGCACATGTCAGTTTACTCAAGCTTTCTTGCAAATAATACATGCAGTGTAGGAATTCATCTCAACCTTTATAAAGGACTTGTCACTGTTTAGCAGTTGGAGCAGTGACAAGCTTAGAAATGGATTTCCTGGCTCCTTGTGCATGCTCGCTCATTCAGTTTTATTATTACTATTTATTATTACAATTAAATAAGTATTTGTATTCTCATTTATCATTAGTATTCCTTCTACATGTTACATCCTTTCAGCTCAGCGGAGTATGAAAGAAGAGTTCACGGGCCGGTTTTTCTTTCTGTGTGAGTTGTGAGTATTAAAGGTTAATGAAGTTTCTCATGCAGTGGCAGACCTTCAGATTATCTGCTATTGCGGGGTTACTTTTGTAACAAGCAGTAGAGTCTCTTGATAGTGCAGTGTTTGGAACCGTGTGTGGCTTTGGGTTTCTTTTCCAGTATATGAAATGAAGTTGATACAGGACCTATTTTGAATTAATTTAGGAAAGTGTAACCCTTCAGTTTAAAACCTGCAAATTCCAGTCTTCCTATATGCATTAATAATCTCAGCTGATTTAAGAAACTCTTCTTAGAATTTCTTAGTTGTGTGAGGAAAACAGTGGAACTTGTCTTATGTTTGGGAAAGACATGCACAGGCGCACGTGTGCACAGAGTACTGCAAGCACTCTGAAGTTCTACTGTGCCCCTGAGTTGGAATTTGGTGCAGTAAATTGACTGGAAATGTTAGAGCCTTTTGAGTAGTTCTAGTTTAGACTTCTATGGTTCATAATATTGAAGATCTTACTGTTTTCTCATTGATTCTGATCCCCATATATGCCACATTTCACCTCTTAAAATACTGATTTGATCTGTAGCAGTTCCAAGAAGTAAGAACTCTGGTTGCAGTTAAAAGCTCCAACCTCTGGATATGTGAAGAATAGCACTGTGAATGTAACTCCTGCCTTCCCTTGAGGCATTACAGTGTTCTTGCTAATTTTCATGAAGCTAGAAGGTGGTTTTATAGGTGTTTGCTCTAATGTTATGAGCTTGTGAATTACCAGAATTTGCAACTAATAAAAATGAAAATCACAGTGGTAGATATCATTATGCTTTTATAATTCTTAAGGCAGAAACTGGCATATGCAGTTCTTGGAGATGCACAGCATACCTTGTGTAAAGCTTTTTATTCTCTTTATTTCTGTTGTAGGTCACTCCTTTCCCAGTGACAGATGCTGATGTGTAAATAACCAGCCTCTTTCTGTTTCAAATTTCTCGTAGATTGAGGAAATGCAGTGGGGTAAAGGAGTGCGTGAAATCCCGTCCTCAGTCTGCAGTCTGCCATGCAAACCAGGAGAGAGGAAGAAGATGGTCAAAGGGATGCCTTGCTGTTGGCACTGTGAGCTCTGTGATGGGTACCAGTACCAGGCTGATGAGGTGACTTGTTTACTCTGCTCGTACAACGAGAGACCCAATGAGAACCGGACTGGCTGCCGCTCAATACCCATTGTCAAGCTGGAATGGCATTCTCCGTGGGCCGTGATACCCGTCTTTTTGGCCATGCTTGGAATTATTGCCACCATTTTTGTAATGGCGACGTTCATTCGATATAATGACACTCCCATTGTCCGGGCTTCTGGAAGGGAACTCAGCTATGTCCTATTAACAGGGATATTTCTTTGTTACATAATTACTTTCCTGATGATTGCCAAACCAAATGTTGCAGTATGCTCTTTCCGACGTATCTTTTTGGGCTTGGGGATGTGCATCAGCTATGCAGCCCTGTTAACTAAAACAAACCGCATCTACCGCATATTTGAACAGGGCAAAAAATCAGTGACAGCACCTAGGCTTATAAGCCCAACATCACAACTGGCAATCACGTCAAGTTTAATATCTATTCAGCTCCTAGGTGTGTTTATTTGGTTTGCAGTTGACCCTCCCAACATCATCATAGATTATGATGAGCAGAAAACTATGAACCCTGATCAAGCCAGAGGAGTTCTCAAATGTGACATTACGGATCTACAAATCATTTGTTCCTTGGGTTATAGCATTCTTCTAATGGTTACATGTACTGTGTATGCCATCAAGACTCGGGGTGTCCCAGAGAATTTTAATGAAGCTAAACCCATTGGATTCACTATGTACACTACCTGTATAGTATGGCTTGCCTTCATTCCAATATTTTTTGGCACTGCCCAGTCAGCTGAAAAGGTGGGTGAAAATGAGTAAGTATGCATCTGATATATCGGGTTTGCTATGCAGTTATAAATTATACACTAAAGTTTAAGCAGATTTTAAAATGAGCTATTCAGTTAAACTCATTGCTGAGACATGTGCAATATATATGCACCATTTTTCTTTTCAAGTTAGCTGGTAGGCTAGTCATTTGATAAACTGGCAAATGACCAATAGCAATCGGATGAGCCATTAGTTTTATTGTTGCGTTCATTTCAATAGTATCTTTTCATTAGTCAGAATGGGAATTAGCTGTCATATCACCCAAAGAGACAACTCTTAACTAAATCATTTTGATCACAAGATATAAGCTATGAATCTGTCAAAAAGTACTCATGTAGATGTCTGCGCTTCTGGAGTTGAGCTCTGAGGGCAGTGAGTAGTTGTCTGATGAGTGCTCTGCTTCACAAATAGCAGCCTCAGGGCGTATTTGCACCGCAGGGTAAATAGCTTGTCATGAGCTCCAGATGCTGAGGCCGGGCTGACACTTTTATCTGCACTGATTGTGCAGATAAACTAGCTTGGGTAGACTTACCGTGGCTTATGGCATGGATGTAGCCAAGAGTCCTGGAGTGAAATGCTAAATTGTCTTCCCAAGTCACTCACATTTAAGCCAATGGCCAGACCAAAATGTCATAAATAGATTGCTGAAGATAAAGGGGGAGGGAGAAAAACCCCAAACATTGGAATGTAAACCATTTTATGGATTATGATAAAAATGAATCATTCCAAAGTGATTGCAGATTCAATTAAAAGATTCCTGTTGGCTTTGAGAGTGTTTGGATATGTCTCAACATCACTCTGCCTTTCTATCTCTTTATTATTGGGCTCACATGCACTTTGCAGTTCCTGTTTCATCTGTGGACATGCTGAGCAGCTTCGGAAAATATACCCCTAGTGTCACATTATTATATTTATATTATATCTATTGTCTTTTATATATTTACACACACACGTGTATATATAATGTCTATTATATTTAGTGACAGGGATGATGACCCTGGAGAAGGAAGGCAAAAAACAACCAAAGGGCAATATGATGCATTTTCCAAAACATTGTCCAAAACTCTATTGGAAAGAGAAAATCTTTCAGATTTGCCCTTAAAAGGGGATTGCACTGTGCATTTTGAATAAACAATTTTCAAGAGATGAAAAATTGATCAATTATTACAATGTGTAGAGCTAAATCAAGTACTAATTAACTAAGCATTACACCTTTGGTTGCCTCCTGTATCTTAGACCCTTTCTGCACTTTGCTGTGCTGCCAAAGTAGCTCCAGGTGATGCTTAGTGATACATATCTGATTTTACTCTTCTCTGAATCATCTTTGGTAATAGCTGTGATTTCCAAGTGATTTGGCAAATACCTGGAGAAATGGAAATATTAAACTCTACTGAGTTATTCTCGGAACATTGTGATCTCCCCAGCCATGACCCTGTCTTCTCAAAAAAGCACGGAAACAGCCATGTCTACACTAAATAATAATGATCCAAAGTAAGATATAGATTTAGTACTCTAAAAGCCTTTTACCACCTCTCTAAATGAACACACTTCCTGTGCTCTAGGACCAGGACTTAGCTAGTCAGAGCTCAACCTTAATCTGTGTACTTGGCTTTTTTTTGTGTTGTCTCAGGCAGTTCTGAAGGTGTGCAGCCAGCCCTTAGGAAGTGACACAAATGTGTATTTGTGCACAATCTAGACAGAAAAGCAAGGTAATTTGCTTCACTTAAGTGTTTTCACAGAGATTTTGCCTGGATTAAGTAGTGTCCTGTTAGGTATTCTCACCTGCTGTACTCAAACTTCCTTATGTAGGGAAGAGCTTTGGCTTCTTGCTCCTTTTGTCTGTGTATCTTTGCTTAACACCGTTCTTGCTTTTGCATACAGCTAGGGTGAGCTCACGTGTATGGGTAGCATTATATCATTTTTGGAGACAAAGGAAGTCTCAGATTCTAGATAACATCATTTTGTACTACGGTAGAAAGGATGTCACTTCCAATGTCTCTTTTGTAAGAACTTCATTCTTTATAATTCAAGAGGTTTGTCATACAGAGATTCACAGTTTATTTCAGCCTGAGTTTACTGGTACAAGAAGTGATACCCCAGTAGAGGTATATGAGAGGATATGCATGAGAGAAGCTGTGGAGGTGTATGTGATTTCTCAAATATTGTCTCACCTATGCTTTTCAGGCAGTCACTACATCCCTAAAGGGAAATAATTTCAGCTGGAGAAGTCTCACAAATATTTCGAATCCTTCAGCTCTCCCTGTCGAGGGAGAGATAAGTAGAGTAAGCAGCTTTGAGCACAGTATGGGCCAGTTGCAGCTTTGTTGCGATGCAGCGAGCACAATGTGGCACTTGTGCTGTTTGCCCAGCAATGCTGTGCGTCTGCAGGTGGCAACAAAGAAGCATTGGTTTAAATTGTTGCCTGCACAGATTTAACCAGATAATAGAGAGATCCAGTGATCTGCAAGGCTGCTGCCACAGGTGAAAATCATTTAGTAGTCAAGAGTTTTAGATTTCTCTGTAGTCATAGGGCTAAATTATCTAGTACTTCTTTGAAAGCCTGCGATTCTTGTACAAAGCCATGTACTCCATCAAAAGAGATGGTTTCTACCTTAATCTCAGGCAGAGCACAGATGTACTAGAAGCAGCAAGTAGCCTTTGAGTGTTTCAGGCGAGTGCGCGTGCCCAGCGAGGGAGGGCACCCTTGGCAGGGTGCGCAGGCAGGACAGGGCAAGGGCGCGAGTCCCGCGGGGGCTGCTTGGCGGCCCCTCTGCTTAGACCCCATCTTCTGTCTAACAGACAACTCGGCACCGTCATACTTGTGCCACGTGGGTATATGCAAAATAGCTGAATATAGCTAGATGCTCCCCAAGAGATGGCCTGTCTAGCTCCTATAGCTGATAGTCATTCCCTGATATGAGCTATAACAGATAAGCAGAAATGCACCGAATTTGAATGACAAACCAGAAAAGCCTTCTTTTTTGCAGAGATAAATTTGCAGCATCTTTAGTTCTCTATTTTCTCTCTCTCTTTTTTTTTTTTTTTTTTTTTTTTTTTTTTTTTTTTTGTCTGTAATTTTTTGTGATTGTGATTTTCCTGACAGATATTTCCACACAGGTCTTAACCAGAATGGAAATTGCATCTGCTGAAAATCCCATGCAACACAATCTTTTAAGCTGAGAAATGGTGCTATATATAAATGTTGTGATTTTCACCGCATGGTCTTATTTTATCTTAGCAATAAATGCAAGCATAATGTCATTTGGTAGGAAGCACATTAAGAATACTTCTTTCAGCATAGAAAGCAACTTTGTGGGGGGAAAAAAGCAGAATGAAAGTTGCGAGTAATTCATCACAGGAAAATGATGTGGGCATTAGGGCTTGCAACAGCCTGCAGGGAGGTGGTGTGGGTTTGAGGAAGGCCTAATACCAAAGAGCTTGTTGTACAGGATAGAGCTAAAAGCGTTCAGTTTGTATGTGGCTGATCTGTGATATGCGTTAATTCCTGTCCTCCCTACAGCTTGCATTTAGTCAGGCCATTTCTTTGTCTACTAGTGAAAAGCTCAAAAACCACCTGGTCGTTTGCAGTTCAGGGAGCTGTTGGATAATGTCCTGTGATGTCTGGTGCGTGGGAGGGTACTTGGACTTTTTAACTTTTTTTTTTTTTTTTTTTAACACTTTTACCATTCCTTGAATTTCTTCGGCTTTGCTGTGGCATTCACATATCTGTTTTGTCATAGCTGTGAAACTTGGCGTTGTCTAGGGGTTTCTTGGGAATTTCTGCATAATACTGAACACATATTCTGAAACACCGTGGTACCTTATATACAGCAACGACAACACAGTAGCAGGGACTGGAATCATAGCAGGTCTTTGCTGAGAAAGATTGTTCCTTCAGGATACGTTTGGTAGAGAGCCACTAAACCGGGAGGCAGCTAGTTCCTGCTGGGAATGGCAGGTCACACAGAGCAGCTTTAGCACCGCGGGCGCCCTGGGCCTCCCGCCTGCAGCCAGCAACGTGCTGGGGGCTGCGCAGCCTCTGATCCTGCACCTTGGGAGAGGGGCTCTGTGCGTGAAACGCCGCCTGTGCTCTGCTGCTGGAATTGTTTTTGACAACAGAACTATTTTAAATTCTCAGAGGATGTGTGGGTATCTTCTCAGAAGCAAAGTGGCCTCAAAGAACTGTTAAGCCAATTACAGGAGTCATAGTTCCATGCGGGAGTCAATACGAAGTGGCACTTGAAAGAGCACAGATTGCTCTGTAAGGTCAGGTGAAGCACAGCTAAATCAATAAGCCAAATTGAGTCAAAATATTAGAGTCCAAAAGTAAAGGGATAGGAAGGAATGCAAGATGCTTGTGTAAGAACATACATATTCCTCTGGAAACTTCTGCTTTTCGCTCTGCCTGTGCAGAGTGCTCTGCCCTGGGTCGTAATGATCCACTGGAAATGTGCTGTTGATTCATTAATCGTTTTTTACTTTGGTTGTCTCATTTTAACTCGGAATCTTCTCCTGTGTGTCCTGTGGCATGTGCCATTGCAAGGACTTCAGTGTGTCAGGGTGTGCGTGGTGGCCTGGGCCTGGCGGCGCGAGGCGGCGGGTGGCTCTGCCCCAGGCCAGCAGTGGCCCCGGGTAGGGCACGATGTGGTCCTTCAGAGAGAGGTCTGAGTCCCCGGCTGCGCATTCATATCTAAACAATTCTCCAGAGGTGTATTTTGATTTAACCTGGCTTCATCAAGTTCACCTTTTCACTTCTCCTTGTTTTGCTTGTTCGGATTATATTCCTTTCCACAAACATTGTACAGAGAAACAGCAAGACAGAACTATGTGGTACATTCTAATACACCTTGGAAATACTTACTGATTCCTAGGTGGCACTAACAATTTCCTTTTCTATTATTATTATATTTTGTATAAATATTTTTAAAACTAAATTCCTTTCCCTCTCCATGTGTGCAGGAAAACCTCCTAAGAAGGTAGCTGAGATAAATAGCCTATCCCATCCCATATATAAAGTAAATTTTTGGATATAGTTTTAGATAAAAAGTTTTGGATTAAGTAAGCTTTTGGATGTGGTTTTGCATATTTTAATTTGGACAAGAAGAGTGCTATGAGACATTACAGAAATACTGAATTTCAATATACTCTTGGCATTCTCAACAGAATGATGGTACAGGAGGAACTGTTTGTTTCTAATAGTCTCATTTGGGTTTTTTTTCTTGTCACTTTGTCCTTTCTTCTTATGATGTTCCACTTCGATTTTCAAGGCTTTGTGAAATCACAGATTTTCTTGTCCTGACAATTTTGTGTATTTGAGTATGTTTGTGTGTATCTATACACACACACCCCCCTCCATATATTTAACAAGTGTATATATACATGTATATATACCTGTATACTCTAGTTTAAATTACATTCCCTGGATATCTAGAATGTAATACTGAAAAATTAAATCCTCTTAACAACAAACCTGAATATCAATCTGCTTTATGTAGCAGGCATGCCAAAACTCACTTGGGCACTTAGGTTCCTCAAAATATAATGCTGCCTTGTGTCACTAGCCAAGAGCATTTTGCATGTTATTCAGAAGACTTGCAAGACGTATTGGCATGTAGAGATCTATGGCTTTCTGTGATTCTGCTCTTAATATTTTGAAGAAGAAATGCAGTTGGAAATTTGCCAGTTCTATACCCATTAGATTAAAAGGAATCATTGTCTCCCTCAGTTTAAAGTCCATATCTGCACTCTTCAGCTATGTACAGATGTAGTTGGTCATGTTAAATATTCCCCTAAGACCTTATTTTCTCAGATTATATCATTGAAGTAATATGCAGGGATATGTAATCATTATATTTTTATGTTTCATGGAGATTTTATTGCCCACTAGCTATGATTACTTTTATTTAGTAATTGCTAAGACAAAAATAATAAATTTCTGCATATGTCTGCAACCCTGTAATAAATGTCAACACGCTCTCGAATATATTATCCAAATGGAATTTTTTCTTAACATATTCTGAGTATTTCTCAAAGTAAAGTTGTAATTATGACCCTAAAAAAGGCGACAATGGTTTCACTGCCAGTATAGCCTGCTATATCTGCTTGAGATTTTTATTTAAATCTTGAAATGAAGAGAAACGGGGACACATTGACCATACGTTCCTCATTTTGCATCAGCTTGCTTTTCCTTCCAGATTGCATGAACCTGGCGGCCTTTTTATTCCGTTACACTACAGCCTCTGTGAAATTTGAAGTCTTTAATCACATCTATTTTTCTACCTTCATTTCTATTTCTCTGTTATATTTGTAAATGCCCATTTTATTCAAATCAATAAGTGGGGTAAGTCAGGTATATTTGGCAGCAATATTTTTACTTATTGTGTTGAATGTTGCGTAAATACTATAATTTGTAGGCACATGCAAAGTAGATTCTTATTCAGATTAAATAATGCTACATTAATGTGATAGCCCTTCAGTACATATTCTGTTTTTTTGGTAAAACTAAGTTATCCTTCAGTTCTCTGAAATACAAATACTGATTAACCAGGTAGGACACACATTTATTTTCTCCCCCAGGAACACTTGAAATGACAGTTGCTATAGCAACTCTGCATATGTGGATTTTGGAGTTATGAGGATTTTAATGCAACATTTGTTGGAGTTGTCTTGTAGGATGGCTGAGAAAATCAGGCTTTGAAGCTTATATATAATGTGACTATGAATATACCATAATTTGGAGCACATAGAAGGACAATTATAAATTGTAGCTTTTCTTTAAAAAATGTAGTTTATAACCCTTTGAAGATGAATTGCTTTAAATAATGGTAATGATTTACTCTTCATATTCCCTTGCATATCAAAACACAAATGAAGACTGGTTATAATAATAGTAGCTGCATAAAACTCTTTAACCAAAAATACTTGTTTCTCTCATTGTTATTCAGTTCATATATTGCTACATTATCTTTTCAGTAGCTGCTATCAGTCTGTGTGTTCACATACTGTAGTTCGTAGTTTTATTCACCCTCAGGACTGTATCTCTTTAGAAATCATGGACTGTAATGACCTGACTCTTGGAGAGCTTCTGAGACAAGCCTGGATGGAAAAGCATCTTGACTTAGGTTTGATGTAGGCCCTCCAGCCTGGGGGTCCTCTCAGAAAAGAATATGCTATAAATTCCACTTTCATGGAGTATTGGACGATTTGAACTGAGAACCTAGCTTTTAATTAAGAGAAATGTAATGTTCTTTGAAATATACAAATGAAGAACTAATCATTGGATTCATCTTTTGGTGATGGTCTTTGACATCAGTGATCCGGGTGTCTTATAGTTTTTATCAGGAGTAAGATCACTACTTTAAAAGTTTATTAAAAACCTTGTGAATATCTTTAAATGACTATAGGTTCTCAAGGAGTTAAATTTTATAGAAAAACTCAAAAATGTTAAATGTGCAGACTTTTGGTAAAGGATACCAATAATATTTGCTTTATTATGTTTGGCATGCAGTTTTCTTCCAGAGGGAAAGGAGTTCTATTATGAGTGAAAAAAAAATCAAAAAAAAAAAAAAAAAGGCATGTGGTGTGTCACTAGGACTGATGATTTAACCCTCAAAAAAACCCAGGGATATCATTGAAGCAGTAAGCGTGACACGAATTCAGAGTGCTGAAATCCCTGATCTTTTCCCACGCACTTGTTTCTCTCTCCCTGGTGTTCTCGTGGGAGGTTTCTTCCCTAAACAGTTACTCGTAGACCCACCATTTGCTGCATATAGCTGACTTATGGCATTCAGCAGATGCTTTAAAGAACTCCTACACGAGAATACAGGTCGTGAAAAATATCACATTGCAGACTGGATTGCTGCAAAGTGTTTATTAAATACTTCCATGCTGCAGCTCCTCCCTGGCTGCAGGGAGGCCTCGTCGGCAATGCCTTTATGGACATCATCAGCAATACCTGCCTGCATTTCTCTCCCTGGTTATTACATGACTATAAGTCACTTAAAAAGCCAGAAGGGAAGCAAAATTACAGCAATATGAACTCAGACACTTAGGATTTCTGCAGATTTAGAATACTGCTCGGATTAAAACAAAGATGTTTTCATCTGCTGCAAATAAAAAGTGTTGCACCAGAGCTCCCTGTTAAACACAGGGGTCAATGGAGTGAAAGAGACTTCACCTTATATTGCAGCAGTGACAGATACGTGCCGTAATACACTTCTTTTGAACAAAAATGCTGGGCTAAATAGTTACCTACGCTCAACCTGAGCAGACAGTCTGAAATGATCAGTGTGTAGCGCATAAGCAGGGGAGATGATACTGCCGCTGGTAAAAACACTTTCCACCACGTTCATAGCTCTGTGTGTAAAAGTATTTACCCAGATGTGCTAAACCCTATGTGTAAAATAGGGTATACCATAACCTAGCACTTAAAAGAAGAATTGGTACTTCTGTATGAAATTAGTGGTGATGTCTTAAGGCCTACAAAGAGGGAGCTAAATGAAAACCTAGACAGAAAATTTTATTAGTGTGCTTGGTGCCAAAAAAAAAGAAAAAGGAAGTGTGGAGGGGAGGATGGATAACAGACCAGATTGCAGCAGTCCTGCTTGCTGTCCGCCCTGGCGGGGCTCGGCGGTGGTTGGGTTTGGTGGCTGCTCCCTTCGGTGGCACTGGGACACGATGCTTGTCTGCACCCTTGGAGGAGGCTGTAACTGTTATTAGCAGGAGATGGAATAGCTGAAGCCTGTTCACTTACAAGATTCCTGAGGAGATATATGATGGAAGATAAATAGGTTTTTTTCTTGTGATTGTTGTGTCTTTAAAACCTAAAACTATTTTACTTCGTGGCTCTGTGGGATATGCCTGAGGCATCACTTCTAGACTAGACAGGCCGTTTTGTAGTTTTATTGGGTAGTCTTGCTCTTTAAATGCATCTTTTCTCTTGTCACAGGAGAGCTGTGCGTGTAGAGTGAAGGGTGTGATTGGACTTTTTTGTTTCTATATAGCTGCCCATGCCCCGGATGTGTCAGACTGTAGCCCATGGGGACACCAGCGAGGCCGGGCGCTGTGTTCCGTGTCCTCCACCGCGTCTCTGGGGCTCGGCATGTGTCAGGGGTGCCAGACAAGGGGCAGCAGCCAGGCTGGCAGTGTCAGGCCTCCGGTGGGGCCTGATTCTGTAGCTTGCCAGCTGCTAATCTCTTTCTGGGAAAGAGATTATTTCAGGAGAAATTTTGCAATGTGCCAAGCACGGTCCCTCAGCTTCAGCTGTAGTCTGTGCTTTTGCTCTGCTTTCCCTTATATTAAAAGATGTATGTAAAACATATCCATAACAATTTTGCTATGCAAAATTCACCTGGGAAAGAGGAGTGATCCTGAGGGATGTTAGCCCTGCAGTGCCCAAAGGCCCTACAGAGATGAGAGCACCAAAAGAGCTCCAAGGACGCTTTGAGCTGTGACGCTTTCACAAGCAAGTGACCATCTCCAGTGCCCAGTGCCACCCACAGTGCAGGTCCTGCAATGCCCCGGGCACTGCGAGGAGAGGAGCAGAGCTGTAAGAAACAACCTGACTGCACCGTGAATTCTAGTGCTACTCCATTTACACCAGTTGGGGTGGCATTCTTCTAAACTGGATTTGACACTCAGTATTTCAAAAGTACTTTGAGTGACTTGGGTGAAGTATTAAATATTCCTGAAGTTTTACAACACAGTGAAGCAATGCTAAAATGGTAAATTAATATGGGTTTCTATGAAATGTCTTGTAGTTGCATTTCTGCTTTGGGCAGAAAACAAGAAGTGTTGGGAAAATATCTCCATATGTTTAAGTTTGTTCTAAAATCTTTAATTTATGCTTATTTCTGGAACTGTTTAGTGACTTGAGTTTTTACCCACTACTAATTTATTTAATATATCGCCAGGCAAAGCTCTGAATGTTTCAGAAATGAATACAGCAATAAAGATAATAATAGTTCATTGCATTGGGAGGAAACCTAAACCATTTCACAGATGGATTTATAAACTACTAGTTAGAAGCATTGTATAAGCTATCATGTAGCAATTTTAATACTCGGAAATACAGTTCAGGGCAGGCAGTTGTATTTAATTCTCTGTATGTTCTCGGACTTTATTCATCACTGGCATGTGTTGAGTGCCTTCCAGGGTGGTATGAACTGTGGTAATAATGGTATTATGAAGTGGAGAAGCCAGGGAATTTAAACTGGGCTGAAAATGATCACCAAGGTTTTGGCCAGGGTATAGAAGCTGAGACCTTTACTCTTCAGCAAGGTTGTTTTAATGACTGGAAGAGTAAAGACCTTGAAGGATTTTGGTGATGAATGTTCCCTGAAGGGCTCCACACACCCATACCACCGTGTCTTGTTCCCATCGGGACTCTCCAGAAAGGCAGTCAGGGAAGGAACAAGCCTGATCCTTTCTTGTAGATGTCCCATGCAAGCATATGCTGGGTCTAACTGTATTTAGCACCTTTTTGATTCAGACTAGCTTATAAAGATTGCAGGCCTGGTAAAACTGCAGGTCTACATTACCTGCTTTTTCAAGGTTGGTATTTAAAGCTTGATAATAGGAAAAGTTCATAGTCTGGGTGAAATAAGAGATGATTAGGGTAATTAGATCCTCCTGAGAAGACCATAAATTAATGGCAATTACGATTCTTGAAACAACAGAAGCGTAAGGTACCTCTACCACTGATCTGTTTCATCACATTTGCTGCATTGTAATGCTCCTTTAATGTTAATATGTACTTCTGTAGTAAAATCTAATTGAAAACACTGAACAAGCAGAGCCCAAGGCCACAGTCATGCTCCACATAATTACCTAAGGAGCAGGGTGTACGTTGCCAGGGAAGAGGTGCCACCAGCCATCAGCGAGCTATGAGCGACGCAGGCGCCGCGTTCGCTGCAGCGCAGTAATAGCCTGCCAGGAATTTATAGGTGAATGCTAAAAGATAATTAACAATCAATTCATTTTGCAAAATTTTCAATAATTGAAACAGGTATCTCCAGAATGAAGTAATAATACTACATTTAAATTTGTACGTGGCTGTCTCATAACAGAGATGTGTTCATTTAAGCAGAAATTACTTCAAGTTAGCAACCCCGAGGTAGTTCTGCAGTCACAGAGGGATTCTTTGAAGCCTGCAAGCAGGCTGCTTTGATGTCTGATGTAGAAAGTAAGGGATCTTTTCACTGTGATAATTCTAGCCATTTCCATTGCACTCTGTACTGGGAGAGAAAAAAATCTGATTTGGAATGTGGAAAAATAAATGGAACCCAAAGAGAAGTGTGCATTAAAAAGGGGGAAAAATAGATGTATATGTGTTGTGACCCAAATTGTAGGCAGTCACCATCCTCGTGCTTTGTCTCAGTGAAAGGCCTGGGGGGTATCAAAATTCAGCTTATTCTGTGTTTTCCCTTTGTGAACCCCTTATGCACACTAAAAGAACGTAACTGAAATCTCCCTCTTGCATGAAGAGAGTCTCTGGGTCTGTGAGGTTGTGTCTGCAGGACACATTAATGTAGGTACCTGCTCGGGTAGGTGCTGTCGTGAGAAGGAGGAAGGGAAGGTTCTGGGGCAAAACCACACAGTTTTTCATTGGCATCTGGGGGCAGGTGTTCTTTCATGCCGTTGGCAACACCTGGAGCAGCTTAACAGCTCCAAATCATCTCAAAATGGGCAAAAACTTCACGCTGTAGTGAAAAACATATCTGTGAAGCAATGACTCTTCTACACAGGGAACGGGTTCCGGGGCAGCAGCTCCCAGCTCTGCTGCCTCCTGTGTGCTTGGAAGAGTTTGAGTTTGAATTTGTTTGTGCTCAAAAGAGTTTCCGATGCCATTCAGTTTGGTTTGGTGGTTGTTGCATCATCTTTCAATTTACAGTAACACTAAAATCATTTCCAAAGCACGCTGGGGAAGAGTAGGTAATTTATCTTTGCTTTGTGATTTCTGGTGCATATATAACTGCCTGTGGCTAAAAAGCAACCTAATTTTAAAAGGGAAGAATGTGTAGGTGTTTAATGCACAATGTTGACATGTACATTTTTGCTTCTACTTTTTAGAAAATGTGTCACAAGACTTCTACATGTGAAAAGCATGCTCTGCATATGCATGTAACCGATGTTACATAACAGCTTTTATCTGCAGTATAAACTGATAACATCTTAATGTGAAATAATTGCAGTTCCATTGAGTCCAGAGGAGCAGTTACTTTGTAGATGGAACTTTTTTCTTTACTTGCATTTTGACATCTTTGCAATGTCAAACTCACTTGAACTGACAACATAATTTCTCCAGCAGTGCTGTTGCATCAGCCATCCAACTGCTGTTTGGTGTCAGTGGAGGATTTTTCCTTCTTGCTATATTTTGTTATGACAAACATTAAAATCCGAGTCTTGCAAAGCAAAAATAAATTACATGAATAACATATGAATGTGAACAATCACACTTGTTCTAAGGTAGCCACACATACATGAATGAGGTGAGTGTATAATTATGAAACATCCCTTCAAATTTATTTTATAGGGCAAGAATCATGAAACTATTGTAGCCTGTTAGAAAAAGGAGGGGAGTATTTATTTGGATACTTATAGATAGAATTTTATTTGATCTTAATGTATTGCAGTGGTTCTTTTGAATTTCTGGTATGTATGAAACTTGAGGTAGCTACATTACAAAGCTGTTGTAATTGCCTTGTCATGTCAATATATTCCTGCAACATTGATTTTTTTTTTTTTTTTTGGTTCTATTTTTTCTTTGAATTTTGCTTTAGCAATCTAGGTAGGGTGATTTAGGACTGTTTTGAAAGGTCGGCTCCCTGAGCCGTATTGTATAGCGTTTTCCCCTAACAGTTGGCCAAAGCACAGTGTGCTATATATAGTTCAGTTTGCTTTTTGCTGTAGTAAACCTCAGTTCCCATTAATGCTCCTTTGTTTGAACAAAAGTTAATCATCTTTTCAGAAAAATCCTGTAGAGCATGGCTAACATTACAAGCTGAATGCAAGGAGCTAAAGTATCATTTTGTGAGAGCAGATACTAACCAGTTTCTGAACCCCATGGAGATTGTAGAAACATAATAATGTTATTTTGAGTAAGAAATAATGGCTGCTGATTCCAAGCTCATCCAGGAACAAAAAGAGAACTGTGAAGGGCTTATTCAATACAATGTAAGTTATGCAGATGTTTCTCAATTTTCTTGATGAACTTTTATGCAGAGTCAGGGTTTTGTTTGATCAAATCATTTCAAGGGGAAGAATGAGTCCTTAAGTACTTTTGTTACTGCCAATGAATGGATCATGGAGCAGCCGGAGGAAAGACACTAAATACAGACCTTTGTCAGTCAGAGGCAGAGAGAGCTCCCCTGCCAGCATTATGGGGCTCACTCCTTCTTCCTTTTACTTTAGAATAAACAGGAACAAATCGGAAGCTGAAAACAAAGGTAGAGCAGCTGTGCAGGGAGCCTGTGGCAGGAGAGAGTCGGGAGCAGCTTTCTCTCTGCTCCAGTGGGAGAAACCTGTGGGGCAGGAGCCTTGGGGAAGCCATGGGCTGTGACATGCTGCAGGAATCCTAGTGCCCCTGCGCCCAGCAGGGTGGAGCAGAGAGAACCTCCAGGTTCAGGCTAGGAATTCAACTGTCATTATACCCCAGAGCAAGACAGGAATAACTCCTCTAAATAAGTTTACTCTCATGCAGAGTTGTGGGACCTGCAGTGTCACTGCTGGTGGAGTCCCACCTTGCTGGCAGAGCAAAGCCTTTGCTGATCACAAAGGCTGTTGCAGGTTGTTGTGAGCAAAATTCTCCTAACACAAAAATGTCGAGTCCCCTGTGCATGTTGGTGGGCTAAATATAGCTGGATTTGTAGACAGAGGAAGAAAAGCTGTTCTTAAAAGCATGTTTTCAGTCCAGTGAGGCCACTTTAATGCAAAGCTAAAGAATGGCTTTTGTTATACATAAAAACTGCCTACAAAAATATTGACCTGAAGGATTTATTTGTTGTTTTAAATAGTTTAAGCAGCCATGTAGTAATAATAAACATAAAAATCATCATGCTCCAGTCAAAACAGTCATCTTGTATTCTGTCTTGAGGGATGAAGTTAGCAGAAGGTTAAAAAGATCATACAAGTTCTCAGACTAAAGCAGAAAACTAAAGGCTAGCCCAGAGGAGAAGCTGTAGGCTGAGACCACAACTGGTAGAGGAAGGGGAGCTCTAGGATTGGAGAGGTGTTTTTTCGACGTTTTTCTCTCCCATTAAGGATGCTCCCCTGGGCAGCGCCGTGCCTGGCGTGTCGGCATGAGGAAGCGCTGGGGCAGCGCGCGCCATGGCAGCCCTAGCTCCGCTCTGCGGCTGCGAGAGGCCTGAGCGAGGCTTGGGGCCTTGCGGGACCGCGTGTTGCGGCTGAGAGCTGTGGCCCAGCCTGCAGCTCCGGGCCTTGTACCTCGAGCGGGAAAAGGGAAGACTTCCTTTCTGAAGGACGCTTTTGGTTTGATGTGCCTTTGGTCTTAAACTTGCCATTGCCGTTGTGCTTGTCATCGTATCCTCTCAGCAACAGGGACGCTAAAGCCCAGTATATTTTTCTGAATGAAGAGCATTCAGTTTTCTGAAAGGAATATTGGGATCAGGGAAGGGGGACTGCAAGTGGAGGTGGCCAGAGGCTGCTGAGGGCCAGCTGGGGTGGTGCAGGCGGCCCTTGCTGACCCCCTTGGTTGTCAAGGCTTTATGAAGAGAACTTTAGAACTTTTCAGTTATGGTGTCAGGTACTTCAGCAACAGATGATTTGGTCTCCATTGGCGTTTAAATCACTGAAGTATCTGTGGTTCCAGAACCTGGAATCACAGAATAAGATGAAACTCATGTTTACAAAGAACATGTTTACCACTCATTTCTAGCCATTTTTATTATACTACTAATTGCCCATTAAATGGTAGTAAATGAATGTCTATTCAGCCATTAACCACCTTCTGCTACAGCAAGGAAACTGAGATTTAACCCACATTCATGTCCCTAGTCATATAGTTTCACTGATTTAGTAATGTTCACCTTTTCTTTATAAAGCTGGCAAAAATACATGTATTATAAACCAAGTATATTAAATATTCATAAGATCTTCATTGGTCTTAAGGTTGGAGGGAAGGATATTTATTTAAGGGAAGGCAGAGGGAGTAGGAGGATAAAATACTAGATGAACAATATGTTATCATCTTTCTCTTATTCCATGTGATTTACATTTTCCACATCAGAACAAGCTGTAAAGTTTGATGGAGATAATTAAATATAATTTGAAGATGAGATAGCTCTTTTTTTGGCAGAGAAGCAGATCCTACTAACAAACTTAGCTAGAGACAGTAATCCACCAGTAAGTTGAAGAGGAAAACACTGTAAAAGGTTAAGCACTAGATTGTATGAGATACTGCCAGAGCAGAATGCAGATTGGTTAGTATAACCAAGGTGGTCAGTGCCTGCACGTGATTGCAGATGGTGACAGCACAGTGAGAACTGGTATTAGGTACTAGGCTAATACTTGGCCCGCTACCTTAATTGGAGAGCTGGGGAATTTTGAGTGGAAAGATCAAGTGTTTTGATTTTGCATAACTTCAAAATCAATGTAGTTTTAGTTCATTTTATTGACTGGAAAATGAAATCTGGTCATGACTCCAGATAAGAAGAAAAGGTTGGGCCCTCTAAATATCGTGCGTGTAACTGTTCTCCAGCACGTTGGCCCTGGCACTTGCTTTGCAAGCACAGAGCAGAGCACTGACATTCAAACATGGCTTTAGTACAAGGAGAGATTTAGTCTGACTTGAAACTGAGCAAGAGCTTGTTTGGGAGAAAATAAATACAGCTCCTGGATGTGTGCCCAGGTAGTCTCTGCAGAACACGGTGGGTTATTCAGTGCCCGGCTCGATGTTGCTGTGACTCCGAGAGGTAATAAGCGGGAGACAACTATTATTAAAGGAAACTTCCCTCTGGGAGAAAAAATGTCTTGATTTGATTACAATCATACACATAGAAAATTCCCTTCTTTTGATGCCTTTTTTCTCTTGAGGCCTAGGGGTTGCATTCACTGACATAAGGTATAGCTTTTCACAAATTCATCCTTGTATTTACAAGCTTCCTTGTGGCTTCCTCATGCAGCGATAAGGGACCTACTATATACTTAGCATTTATTTGTTGATACATAATATGGGATAGAAGAAAATAAGTAAATCTCAGTTAAGTAAAAAAGCATGTTTGCTATGCATCGTTGTGACTACCACAAGGTATTTTTATCCTGTCAACAAATATATTTGTTAAGGTATAGAATAGGGTATGTGAGTCATTAACTTTGTTAGTTCATGGATTAGTTAAGCATGTGAGCTGACTTGGCTTGCCACTCACGTGTTCTCACCCCTTAATATGCCAGATTGCTTTCTGTAAAATAGCCCAAATGAAACTGCAGATAAGAAGCTCTGAAAAATTCATAGCTATTTGTAGCGTTATCTCTTAGGTATGATGCATAAGAGGTAATTTCTCAGTCAACTCGGAGCTGGTAACAAGAAAGTGTGACTTGTCTTGCGGCAGTACAGGATGCAGATCACCTAGTATGAACGTACTGGAAAATAGTTTGGGTATTACTGTAAACTGCCACTGAAGCCTCAGGCTTCAGACAGAGATTCTGTTTTTTTGTACAGTAGAATAAGTGCAGTGTTTGATAATTAAGAGATGAAGCTCTTTCTCAGTGTTCTGCATCGGGGTTCATATGCATGGGTATCTGCTAACCATACGCCAGTGTGAGGGATTGTGGAATGACTGGAATTTGGCAGGTACTGAAATGATAGACTTCTTATAATTAAATCTCATTTAAATGAGCACCTAAATCATCTTGTATTCTGGGATTACCCATTCCCAATTTAACATAACAATGAATGCCCATCTGCATGTCACAGAAACTCAAGGATTGCCTAAGCTACAAAGCAAGCTCACTCCCCTTTATGAATTATGATGGGTTTAGCAGTTGCCATGGCTACAGTTTGTTCTAATTGTGATACATTAGTAGCAACAAGAATTGGATGGCTCAAGCCATTTAGTTAATTAAATGCAAACTTGGACAGTTCTAAAGGAATAATGGATAAAATTAACACCTACTAGCATACACCTGTAAAATGTGAATAATTTGTCTTAAAAATTACAAAGCACTTGTGTATTCTTGACATGTCTTTCATAGCCTTACATGTTTTATTATAGGAATGTTCTATAATTTATTTTAAACTACTTGCTGAGATGAAGAATGATGGTGCTGATCAATGAAACATGTTTCATGGTTCAAGCCAATAAAATGTGTTAGACTTTAGCTGGGGGGAAGTGTGACTTGCAGCAATTATACCAGATGATGAATCCACAGTTCCTCGGCTAACACATTTAGGTACTGAAAATAGGGATTTATAATGGAAAAGGCTGACACAAACCTTACTGCAATGTCACAAATACAATCTAACATAGAGAAAGCCAAATCTTGTTTTCAGGAAGGAAAATGCCTAAGTTTGCTGGTGGAATTTAAAAGTTACACCTGGAGTAAAAGATTAGGTTTCATCATAATTGGAGAAACACTTGGCAGGAGCCACTGTCAGCAGTGGTCGAGGACAAAACCTGCGTGGGGACTTGGTTTTCTACCCATGTCCCCCCTGTCTGTAGATCCATGGGGATTTTCAAGGGCAGGAAGATTTCTGTTTACTGCTAGCTCTGTGAAAATAATATACTTTGAACTTTAAGTTATTGAGAAATGCCATGGCTCAAGAACAAGTGTATCAAAATAGAACAAAAGCAAAAATATTCAGACCTTGCTATGTAATTTTTCTGCCACTAAGTCACAGTGAATTGGTTACACTGCAAAATGAGCACTTGCGTCCTAGGGAGCAGCGCAGACTTTTCTCCTGGTGAGAGGAGATTAAGTCAAGAAGCGCTGTTGTTCAGAGCTGCTCCTTGGGAGTAGCCCAAACACAGCTCTTCAGGCTGCGTACTGCCCCGGTCTCAGGCTACTGTGTGCTGTGTTGTGTGTAGGTGCTTTTGAGAAATTGGCCTACATCAAAATAGCGGGGCATCCTGGCATAACTAAGGGAAAAGGAAAACACTTAGCATTGCTTTTTGGGGGGGTTGTTTGTTTGTTTGTTTTTTGTAGAAGACATTCTTTTTTTTTTTGCGGTTTGCCGTGATTTGAATTCCCAGTGACAGCTGGTCAGGAATGAAGGTTTTGTTGCTACTAATTCTCATGAGTCCAGCCACTCTTTTGTGCATCACTAAAACACCCTTGGCATTTATGCTTGAGAAAGTAAAAACACTTTCATGCGAATAAAGCAGTAATAATAAATAAATCTGAATGCAGCATATACAGCGGATTGGCTGGAATTACAGTATGATCTTTATACTTTAATACAACCTTTAGATCACAAAACATTCAAACTGCATTGTCACATACACCCTCTATGCAGCACTGAGATAACATTGTTAAACAGAAAGGACACTACCAGCAGTAACAAGTTTGGCTCAAAGCAGCAAAAGCAATATGCAAATGCTCTGCTTTAAATAATAATTGCATTATAATTTAAAAGTCATTGAAAAGCTGACTTGCTTTATATGCGTATCAGTGCTTTTGAATAACCAGTGTTCTGCAGAGGAGTGGTATGAGAAGGGTTAGCCCATTTCCTCCCTGCTCCTTTGCTGGCACCAGTTCTCCCTTTGTGTTCTTCTCAAGGTCTCCAAGAAGAATTAGATCACACTGTGTATACAAATATATGGAATATATTCTCAATGCAGACCTCAGCCAAACTAACCCAACATTGACCCAAAAATTTCCACTGACTTTTGGGTTTTTATAGCAGGGACACAGTGATAGAGGGAATTTGTGATGACCGTAATTGGCATTGAGATGGACAGTGCTGTTGAGATAATCCACTACTTTGATACGATAGAAGAGCAAAAGAATTTTTTTCTGAGACTGAGCTTTGGTTCTACAGACCAGCTGCTCTTACTTGGGGTACTGTTTAGTTGCTTTAACAACCAGCACCAAAACTTTAGATGGAGAATTTCCTTGTCTATTAGGTGGAACCTGCTCTGAGATAAAACATAATACAGGGATAGAAGAAGGATTTAGTCTTTAAAAGAATGCAGCCTGACAGAAGTTTAATATACAAGAGACCAATAGAGTCCTGAGGAAATGAGATAAATTTTTCAGAAAATGGCACCTGGTCTGTGTATAGTAAATACAGAGAATAAATCGGTAGTTATGGTGATGCAGCCAAGATAACTATCCAGCAGTAGTGTGTCTTGTAACTTCATGCAGATGTCTTTGAGAAGTCAAAAGTCAATTTAACCAAGCTATACGTTCAGAAATATCTAATTTGGTACTAAAGACAGAACATGTTAACTCTGGAGGAGAAGAGTGCTTGCTTTTCTCTGGGACATGGGATGTGTTGCTCTGAGGGGGCTGGATTTAAGGGGTTTAGTGTTTATTTTGCCATCCTGGTATGTTTGCAGATCCAAGCAGTTCAGTTGCTGAAGAGGGTGGATGCAAAGGGGCTGTGTATCAGAAAAAGAGCAATTTTCTTTCAGAGGATGCATTCAGCTGGGTAAAAATGACTGAATATGAACAAAACATTCATATGGCTGGATTAGGGAAGAGAAACTTTCGTGAAAGTGAAAGGACAGAAAAAGCTGTTGAGCCTTCCTCTGTAAAGTGAATTTTCTGCATGGAATTCCTGCTTTTCATTAGCACCGCGGGCTGAAATAGCTTTCCTTGATAAGTCTGTGCGTTGGGAGCTGAAGGGAGGGCAGCCTGTGCGGAGCAGGATGGGCACGGGCAGCGGGGCGGGTGTGCGGCTGAGCCGAAGCCGCCTGCGCCGGAGGGACCCGTCGGGAAAGCCGGGTTCCTGCTTTCCCAGAGCCGGATTCCTGCTTTCCCAGAGCCACTGCTGCCAGCACGGGGCTTTGGCTGGCAGCTCTTGTCACAGGGTTTTGGAGTCTTGGTTTTGAGGCCTGAGTTTTTGATGATACTAGCTTATGAGGTTATTCTGTATGATTACAAAACTATAAAAACTGTTGCATTTAATTTGGAGTATAAATTATATTTTGCAAGAAGTGAATACAGAGAATTGAAAGCACTACTTACCTTCCTAGGATAAAGCTGACCAGTATCCTCTCTGATAGGAAGAAAATTGCAAATCGCCAGGTGGGTAACAGTGCACAGGGCAGGGAAAACAACGAGGGCGTCTGCTTCTTTCTGATTTCCAAACACTGAAATAGTTTGGGCAGTGCTTTTGGAGCCCTGTCAGGGCGAAGCAGGAGCAGGGCTCAGCTGCATTGCCATGACAACCTGGGCGTAGGGAGCTGCTGGCTTGTCAGGCTAATGTCACTTGTGACCCGCAACTTCACGGAGAGCCTCCCTGCGTAGCACACACCGTGTTGCAAGCTGCTATCTCATGTGCCCGCACAAATAACGTTTACTGAGTATAAAGAGACAGCCTGAGAACTAAAGGGGATCTCAGAAGCTCCTTCTATCCCTCAGTTTCCATTCAGCTTTTACTTGAGGTCGATTCTTTATAGTTTATCAAGGTACTTTATGCCTTATCTTTCCCATTTAGCTTCCAGCAGGCTTCATGTAATAATTGTGCTTGCAGAGGGTAGAGGAAAAATGTTCTGATCCTTGTGACATAGGTATTGCAGTGAGTCTAACATACGTGTGCCTTGGTCTACTTTCACCACAGGGATGGGAGATCCATACAAAAGTACTAAATGTGGTATGTGCAGAGCTGCTCAATCCCTCTGCACTCGCAGTGCCCACACTCCAAAGGGCTGTGATCCACAGGAATTCTTACATCTGTATTTTTGGCAAAAAAAAATCCCCCTTAGTACATCATCATCTGTGAACTCAGTTCAAATTTGTGTGCAACTTTCCAGCTTTTCTTTAATTGAAAGCTTTTTACCACTTCTGCAAGCATTCTCTTGAAAACTGAAGATAGGGTGTTTGAGAGTTTGGTAATTGCAGCTATCACGTTAACTGACAGAGTCATTTCATGATCACACCTTCTTAACCACCAAAACCTAGATGAGAATTTCAATAGACCAGTTCTTTGCAGGAGCTTCTGTTCTGAATGACATTTCTCTGCTCTCGCTTCCCTGGAGTCCTCTCAAGGTATCTGTTGTCCATGCAGGTTCTAGTTCCATATGTGCCATGAGATATCAGTGTTGCTCGAGAAGGGTACACAGAGCCGTGCAATGCATACACATAAGGTTACAGAGATAAAGTTGCCGCAGTCAGAATATCCTTGCTTTATTTTGCTCAAAATTTCAAACTGAGCATTGGGCAGTTTTCTTTTTCTTTTGCAATGAATTATTCAGGAGCTGAAGTGAGTAAAATTACAGATTTCTAGACTAGTGACGTTTAGAATATAAGAAGGATAGCAAAATCTATTTCATTTGAACTCTAATCTCTGGTCATGTATAAAATGAATAAAATGCAGTAAGTGTGGAGAAATATGATTTATAACAGCAGCTGAAGTCTGGCAGTGAATATCCAAAAATGCCAAGATTGTATGTCAGTCAATTTAGCAGTGCAAAGTGAAGGCAAAGAATGAAATGAGGGCTCTCTCCGATGATGTAATCTTTCGAAAAAATGACAGATGCGGAATTATGTCTAGCTTAAAGCAGCTAAGTGCTTGGTAAGTGAGAGACAGAAAAGCCATTATTTTAATAGTAGAAGTTGGGGGAATACATTGCTTTTGTTGCACTTTGTATTTGTCTCTTTTAGTAATGTCTGACTTATTTTATAGATCTTAAAGCAAATGAATATGTCAGGTAAGGGATATTAGACGGTTCTGAGGGTCGGAAAGTGCTTTCTGAACTATTCACTTCTTTCTTTGCGTGATATATAACCGAAACTCGTCTGTGACTGAAATTGTTACCACCTGAAGACTATTCAGCAATACAAATGAAATGACTTGGTGAGTCTCAGGACACTTCTCAAGTGCACAAACACCCACTTTGGATAAAAGCGCCTCACAGTGAAATCTGTGGTGGCAAACTTCATCCAGCTCATCAATGCTCTCAGCTCACAGACATATATCGATAATGGGAGTAAAACACAGACAGAGGTGTGCTCTCCTATTCAGCACCTGAGATGGTGCTGCAGCTTTTTTAAGAGTTGTAGCAGTGTGTGGGGAATGGGAGGACCTCGTCAATGCTGGAGCTGGGTCACGGGCACAGCTGGGTGGTGGCCGTGGGTTGCAGGCCTTGCGCTGGAGCGGCTGCATTGCCGGGTACAACCAGCATGAGTAGGTGAGTACAAAAGGCACAGAGGAAAAGCTCTTCATCTTCCTCAGAGAGGACATGCATGAACCTTGGTTTAGCAGTTAGTATCCTTGCAAGAGAATAATTTTGTTTTCCTTCTATGCCAGCTCGATATTTCAAAGAGACAACAAAATTTGTAATCTTGTAATAGCACAAGGTGCAGGCAGCTCCAGGGAGTCACAAAGACACGACAAGCTCTTGTTGACTGAAGACAAAATGATCACTGTTTATTTCTTAGATGAGCAGTAGCAGTGATTCCTAAATGAATCTGCATAGTTCATGGACCTCTATTGCTTCTGCAACTAATACAGAAGTACAAACTTCTCCAGAGGGTGTAGAATCTATTACACGTAGGGAAAAGTTATCTTAAATTGCCATAACAAAAATTTATTTCCTCAAATCTTTACAAGAGTGTCAAATGCAAGGAAGATGAACATGCTTCTTAAAAGTCTGGGTGACAAGGATTTTTTCCAGTATTTACCTCATTTTCCTCTGCTGTCTAAAACTTTGTCCTCGCTGGGGTCAGTCCCCACCACCTGACAGCAGGGACCTGGTTTTATTGCTTTTCCTCTCGTTGCTCTGTGGCGGTCACCACCAGATAAATTTTCGTTGCTTCTTCTGATGTAGGATTTCAGCATTGTACTGATGTGAACTCCAGTTTGGTGAGGGCCAGCAGATAGCTGATAACCTCTTGAAAGAGTGAGATATGATTGTTATTACTGTGTCTAAAAGAACAGTAATTTGGGAGCTACTTTCAAAACTTTAATCTTCTTGCTTTCATATCTCTGAAAGAATTGTGATGTTACTCTGTAGTTTCCTGCTGCTTCTGTGGAGCTATTTTGTTTTTTCCATTACACTGAAATATATCCACAAACTTAACCCACATTTTTTTCTCATCTACCACGTATAATATTGTGAGAAATTCCAAGGGACACTAACTTAATAGCTCAGCTATTTTCACTGACAAAAAAAAAACCATCCTCAGGTGTGTAGCAACTAGCCAATAAAATTGTTCCTGTTGGACATACAAATCTCCATTTGGAGCAGTAGGAAAACACACTTTGTTGGTTTGAAAATAAGTTTGCAAATGCTTACCTCATAGCCTGTTAACTCCTCTTTGATACAGTTGCTATCAGTTTAATTGTTTAACTGTATGACACACCTCTCTGAATGTGGGTAGATGTGTGAGATGCAATAGTGAGTCGGCAGTGCGTGCTGTAAACCCGAGCAGGGCAATGAGGCGTCCGTATAAGACCTGAGATCTTCCAGTCTGAGAAGAGCTGTGAAAATTGCAGTCTCTGAGATTAGGAAAAAACAAAATCTTGATTCATCCCACTTAATTTTTGGATTTAAGACAACATACAAATCTTAATTGCAGGAAAGAGGGACTCTCTTAGGGTGGATTTTGTCCAGAAGGCTCCAACCCCAGCACTCCAACGTGCCTCCCACGCCGTGCGTGCAGCACTCGCTCCGTGCAGGTGTCGTGAGAGCAGCTGGGGCCGGGACGCCCGGCACGTCCCCAGACCAGCACCCCACGACAGGCACCAGTCGCGCCTCGGCTGCTGGCGCGCACAGCCACCGCGCACAACCACTGCGCTCAGCCTGCAAAACACCGCCTGGTAAAGGGAAATGTGCTGAAACTGAAATCCCATCATTTCCTATGTCACCTTTCCTATAATTACTAGGCACAGAATTTATAATTAAATGCTGTGACTGATTCTGTGACATTCCCATAGATATTTCACAAAGGCTATTTGCATGCCTTGCTATTTGGTACAGTAATAACTGCAATCATCATAACTACTATCATTTGTTTATCAAATGTCCCCTGGGGAGCATCTGTTGTCATTTCTAAAGCTTAGCAAGCGTGACGGTTTGTGTGCCTTGTCACTCTCGAGTTGCTGTTCAGCCCCAGCTCCGAGGGGGACCCGCTGCTCCGGCCCGCACTGTCCCAGGGCCTGTCCCACAGGGCTGCGTGGCCAGGCAGGGCCCTCCGTGCTTGGCACCACGTGGTGCCAGCGCGGCTCTCCCGCACCGCGTTGCACGTGTGTGTGTGTGTGTGTGTGTGTGTGTGTGTGTGGTGCTCCTGGGAGCAGCCCGGGCAGCCGGGAGCTGCCACCATGGCACTGCACGGCCTGGCCTTACAGCCATACCAGCGTTCCTGGCGTGGCTGCCGCAGCCCTAGGGGCTGTGCACACCGGGGACTCTGACTGTTTTCTCTAGAAAACTATTTAAGTGCTGTGCAGTTACCTATGCGGATGCCTGTGGATTATAGCCATGCCATTAGCAATGGTCTGGCTAGTAGACTGCTAAGTGGTGAAATCTCTCTTTTGCATCTTTTAAATGCCCTCCTGCAGTTGCACATCTGTCTTCAGGACCATGTGCTACATGTTTTCCACTTTCATCTGAAAATGCAATCTTTCTGAAAAGGAGACAAGGTAAGGGAACACTGGAGCCTGGAGTCCCTTTATTTTGATCACTATCATTTTATTTTGGTGAAGGAAAGGGGAAGGGCTTTCCCTAAGTGCTGCTAAACTCTCCTAATCTCAGCAGAGTTCTGCTTTACTATGCGTGCTCCGTTCTCCAAAGGGCACTGCTGGCGGACATCGGTAGCAGATCATAGTGCTCAGGAGGCTGCCGATGGAGGCAGGGGCTTGCTCCTCATCCACAGGTGAGGTCAGGGTTGGAGCTGTTACTGGAACTGGTTTTGCTCTATGTCAAGTGTCTGGTGTCTCTCTGTAGTAGCTTGGGTAACAAATGGTCACCACCTTTTTGGGCGTAGAAGGCAGTGATATTTCCAAAGCAAAACTGAGTATAAGAAACATAGGGTTCTTTGAAAAAAGGTATTTTCCTCTGTTTTTATTTGCCTTTAATGCTGCAGTATCTTCAGCGAATGGAGGCATTAGACAGTTGCCTGGTGTGACATTTATATTCAAGATTTTTTGCTTTGCGTGGTTTTGCAGCCACATAAGACAGCGGGAGCCAATTTTAATTTTTATTAAAAAATATTTCTCATCCTTATATTTATGTAACATAATATAAGGAATGCAATGAAATCTTTAGATGACCTGAAAGAGTCTTCTGGGAGATCTGTATGCTGTCTACTTAATATGTAAGAACATTTGTTTTAATTCCCATATAAAAATGAGATAAATTAGTTTGCGATAACACAAGTCCAAAAATATCTTGAGTTACCAATTTATTTCCATTTTATAAAATAACTCAATTCACTGCATGATTAAAAAGCTGAATTAGATAAAAGGAGCAGTTGCCCCTGATCAGACTGTGAATGCAAAGCATTAGGCTACAAAAAGTATTTCTAACTTGTAAAAAGACTTTTATTAAAAACATTGCTACAACTTCAGTTTTTGTGCTTGAGCAGCTGGAGAGCTGTCCACTGGCTTAGAGAGGCAGGACCTGTGCCACAGTGCTTTACATCTGAGATCTATTCTAGCTCACCCAGACTTGTCCAGCAATGTTGTTTGGGCTGAAAAACTTGGGGTTTAGATGTTTGTATTCAGGATGAGTCTAATTTTCTCTCAAGGTTTTTAAGGCAATTTTCATCATTCGCATGAATAAGGCAAGAATCTGGAAAACATGGGAATCTGAAATTCAAATGTCAATCCTTTATGTAAAACAAATGATAAAATCTAGGTGCCTTTGCATGCAAATGATGTCCTCAGGGCTCAGCTTTCTTCAGTGTGCTGCTTGGAAGTTTGATCCATTTCTAGTGGTGTGGTTAACACTAAGTGAAATTTTTCAAAATATGGATCCTGATGTCGCCATTCATATGGATCATTCATGATCCATTCATATGGATCCTGATGTCGCCAAGTTCATTCACTTGACGTGATCTGTCCTGGTGTCCCACCGAGGGGCCCTGGGAGGGCAAGGGGAGGCAGGGATCAGGCCAGGATGTGCCCAACTGGTAGCGAGGATGACAGCACTGGGCTCGGTCGTCATCTCTGCCTATGACGGTCATCGTCTGTGATGGTTGGTCATCATCTCTGAACTCACGTCTTCCTGGCAAGAAATCTGTGTCCAGCTGCATAGTCTGAGCTGGTCTTTGAGGGAGACGCATGTAAGTGGGAGCGACCATCCAGAACGGACCTTTGCCTTGCAGCAAAGCAAATACAGCTACAAACAGCCATGGCAGTGGCTTGCAGAGAGCAAAGAGAGTGATGCCTTTCACTGGAAATATTTAGTTCAATCCTAATTCTCATTCATGTCAAGTTACAGCATCTCTTACTAAAATTTACATCTTAATTTCTTAATGTGATCTCAGATTTGGAGACTACCAGATTTCAGTGTCCATCTGTAAAAAAGCCATGCATGAATTATTAAGACTTCCATTGTAAGTTAAATCTTATCTTTTGTATTTTAAGCCACCAACTTGCTTTCATCTAAAATACTTCCAGAGAATTTATCAGAAAAGTGAAATAAGAAATGAAACAGTTTCATGTAAACTGTTTTTTTATGTTTGACTTGTAAAGCCACAAAGCAGAGATAAAATGCATAAAACTAAGATTCTGCATAAAAAGCACATCTATTAATTTCCCTTATCTTTATAAGGCTCCTATTTGCCGTGAGAAGCGTTTTATGTCACTCATCTCCTCATGTTCTACAGAACCATTTTTCTTACTCTGCTTTTGTCTCTCATCTGAATATGCAAGGGAGGAAATGTTGCTGGCATTGTACTGCAAAAGACCCTGTTGACCAAGTAGTAATTTCCTCTTAATACCCTCGGATAAACATGTTACCCTTTGGGCCCAGGAGCCCATCAGCAGACAGAGGAGTCCCATGACCAGCCATGCTCACAAAGTGGCCTGCAGCGAGGTAGCACCTGGATGCCACACTCAGTGATGACCTTTTTAATGGGAAAAGCAAGAGCAGGTCGTCTGCCACGCTGGCACTCAGCTCTGTGGTGGTGTCAGAGCCCTGTAGTGCTCTTGTTTTCTGTTGCTCAACATGGGCCAGGCAGCCTCCGTGAGCCGCGTGCGTCCTGCTCCGGGCAGCTGTGAGTGTACGGATCCCATTTTCTTCATGATGTTTGAAATCTGGACTTATTCTTGTCTTCTGCTTCTGAAAACAACACATCAGTGTCACATACCAAAATAATCTGAAATCAGAAAATGCCAGGCCTATCAAATAGCTTCCTATTTGAGGATCCATGTGAAAAAAATCTTGCAACATAATGCTTTTTACCTTAAAATAGCCTTACCTTGCTTTACCTTAAAAATGTTACTTTAGTATATGTCTTTCCTTCTGCTTTTCTAAGGGTTTTTTCATTGCTGTCAAATGCCCTGTGTCTATGGCAACCATCCATTCGTCCTCATACTGTGATGATACAGTTGCATTGCTTAACTTAGAGCTCTGTTTAAATTCCTGTTGCTTTATTTGCAGAAACGGAAATTGCATTTGGATGGAGAATATTCATATTCAAACATTTCTAATTGTGTTGTATAAACTAATAAGCCATTAAGCAGTTTCTGTCATTGGCTTTTTTCTTTTCTTTCCTTTTTCCTTTATCTTTTTTATTCTTTTTCCTTTTATCTTTTTTTTTCTTTTTGCTGTAGTCCACATTCCCTTCTCTGTAAAGATTTTTCTGATTTCCAAAAAAAAAGAGTCAAAATACTACTATGCATTTGCACCGTATATATGGTTATATGGCTTCCCCAATAGACTTTGTAAGTCTGAGTCATTTGAGACAGCTCTTGAGGGAAATGTCACTTGAAAATCCTGATATGTATATATGAGAGAAGTCCTCACCAATACAGATCTCTTCTGACCTTTTAGAAATGCAGATTTCGTTTAGTGATGCCGCTTATTATACATTCAGTGCCTGTCAGTTTTAGCTAGAGATCTGGCATATATACAGGGGGAATTCATATGAAAGCAGGTTACAGACCTCTAGCCTTCTCAGACTGACCCAGGAGCTCTGCAGCCATTAGTTCTGCAAGCTTTCTTCAGAATTATTAATAGAGCAACGTGTGGTCTGGATACAGGGCTGAGAAGTAGCCCTGATTTCATGCAGTCCATCATTGATGCAGTCCCGACGCTTTCCTGGCCTGCGGAGGTGGTGGTACCTGCAGCTTTTAGCACTGTTGGAGCAGCTCTTTATAAAATAGAAATAATGATTATCTTATTTAGCAAAGATAAAAGTCAATACTCATTTACAAACATTTTGAAGATGAAGAGGGTGTCTTCCTGTTTATCCTCCAGCCCTTGCGTGTTACATGCTTCATTTCCAAATCTTAAAGAGCTATTAAGTTTATTCAATAACAACTTGATTCAGTGGTGTTTATGTCAGCGCAGTGCAAGCGATGCCCAGTGAGTTACAGGCGATTTACACGAACATTACCGAGAGGAGAGTCAGCTCCAAAGAAACAAATGCCTTGTAAACTGTCTTCTCTTTTAAATGTCCTTACACAGTATAAGATAAATATGCATAGTGCTTATGTACTTACAGGTAGAGAGAATATGTATCTATTGCAATAACATTGAACTGTGAAATAAAAGGGGAGGAATAACTAGGTAAATAGAGACTCTGCAGGGAAGAACAGGCGGCAAGTGTACTACATGGCTGCGAAACATGAACATCGTGTCTAACAGCAGCGCTGTGAGATTATTCAGCAGGGAGGCCTTCAGTAGGGCACTGTGGTTGTGGCCTCACATTGCCACGGGGTGGTGGGGTAGGTAGCTGTAGCTACTCATATCTATTAGATTGATTGTATTTAATGCTTTGTATTTAAATACTACAACCTGCTTGCCAGACATTTTATTTGTAATAGTGTCTCATGTGTTGTGTCTCCTAGCTCTACATACAAACTACCACACTTACAATATCCATGAACTTAAGTGCTTCAGTGGCCCTGGGGATGCTTTACATGCCGAAAGTGTACATCATCATCTTCCACCCTGAACTAAACGTCCAGAAGCGGAAGCGCAGCTTCAAGGCTGTGGTAACAGCAGCGACCATGTCGTCACGGCTTTCGCACAAACCTAGTGACAGGCCCAATGGCGAAGCAAAAACAGAGCTTTGTGAAAACGTAGATCCAAACAGTAAGTACTTCTAATCCTATTCATTGGGTGTTTGTGTGTTTTGGAGGTGCTGATCAGTCTTTAGGGTCCTTGACTTCTTAGCTATTAATACTATTTGACCTCATCGGTTAAAGATTTTTGATGTGTCCCATAATTCTTTTTAAATTCTCTATTTTCTCCTCACTGTTTTTGAGATGTGCCAGTTTAACAACTCCTCACCAAAGGTCTGATAGCTGTAACTCGCTCCTCCTCCTTTCACTCCTCTGTGAACAAGGGCATCCTTGAGTACAACCCCATCAGTCTCAGCTTACTCCCTGATGTGTCAAAATCTAACCTGTGGCTTTTCCGACACAACACAGGCAGATACTAACACCCTTTCTAGGGATCAACTGGCATTCCTTCTCCTGCCTTTGTTAACTTGAGTCACAGCTATGACTGTAGTAGAGTTTCCTGCAGAAATGCCACAAACCTTGAAGATTTCTATTTGAGCATTTTATCCAGTCCTGTAAAAGTTAATGCAGATATCGCCATTGATTTAAAAGGAAAAAAAAAAAAAAAAAAGATGGAGAATATGCTTCTAATTTCTTTAATGTGCATAGCATGGTATATTGTAGCAGAAAATTATACACTCAGGCCATCAAATTTGATTTGCATTTGAATCTGGAAGGAGTTGAGGAAGGAGACAGCTGCACAACTTTGTAGCTTACTGGAAAGGTTTAGGCACGTCTGCAGTTTTTAAGAAAACCAAATCTGAATGTAGAGAAATGCCCTTTCGTTGCCCATGTTCTGTTCATCCATTTGCTGCTGAAATCTCTGCCACTTCTTGTCTGTTAAACTACTGCCTGAATATCTGCCTGAAAGCAGAAACTCTGCTGTCAAAGCAAAGCGGAAGCAGCCAGCAAATCACTGACACAGCACTTCTCCTCACTTTATTCGCCCCTTGAGTATTCTTCTGTGAACATGCAGGTATAGAAAATATATCCTAAATGGAAAAACAGAATTTGTCTTCAGAAATCACAAACTGCCTTATTATAAATGAATGCTAGAATTGCAAGACTGCAAGAGAATGTTTCTCATAAATTAAGGATCTCATTCTGCTGCCTCTACTCATAATGAGCAGAACCATCTCTCCAAAAGAAAGTAAATGTAATTCCTAGGCCAGGCTATTACCCACCAAGAGTGAGAGTTCTCCTGCTAAGTCAAATTTTGGTTAGGTGATATATGGCACTGCAAGACATCCACCCCATTAGCTCTTGTCTCTAAAACTGCTCCTTCCTTGGTTTGTTGCCGAGATCTAATCCTGCAGTTCAGGAGCTACTACAACTCCTAGAGGTGTCCAAGGAGGATTGCTCCTCAGATGACAGAGTCTGAAAAGGCCTTTAAGGATGGAGGGAGAGAAAGAAGGAGGAACAAATGGAGAGAAGGAGAGAATGGGATTTTGAAAGGCAATCAAAAGGAAGGGAAATGTGAGTATAGATACAGGTGGACTACAGTTTTCCTCATTCCTGTTCTAGTGAAAAAGGATAAGATTTAGTTTCTCCTCCAGTAAAAAGAAGGAAAGAAATCTAAAAATTTCCACTTGGAGTTAGGAATAGTGAGAACATCATAGAAGTTTTGATACTGAAATGCTTAGTGTAAAAATACCTATGTTACCCTGTGGGGATTAGTTGGAGACTTTATAATCTTAGTCTGCCTTTATGCTCTCATTCCCCTGTGCTGCATTTTAGTGCAGCTCTTGGACTTCTGAAGAGCTAAAAAACTGTCATATTTTTCCTTGAAAAGGAGAGACTTTCATCAAAAAAGAAAGTCAGAAGCAAATTTCTTATAAAGCATTTTTTGTTTGTTTGTCCAGGTCTTTATGCTAAAATGTACTTTTCAGAGCTGGTAAAAGAAGTAAGAGACAAAATTCCCCTGGTTGCAGTCATGTTTAGGTTTCTGCCTTGCAGTCTGCTCCTTAGTTCCAGTTTTGTTTAACACTGATTTAAACCTTGAGTAAACTGCACTGATAATGCAGTACTGCTAGCGAAAAAATTTACAATGAATGTGCATTTTGCTTATATGTCAGCTTCTAAAGCATGTAGGTATGTTTGTTCAATGTAGCCAGCCAGGAAATGGGCAGTAGTATTAACTTATGTGTCTTTTCCCCAAAATAGATTAAAAAAAAAAAAAAAAAAGGCTTGCAAATTGTATTTTATTTTATATCTTTTAATTATTTATATACATCAACCATGTGTTCATATTATCACACGCATCTACTAAAATTATTTCATTTCCTGGACTTGTCCATCAATAAATCTACTAGAAAATCAAATGAACTGAACTACTGCTGTACTTGTGTACAATTAATCCCAGCATAGGCTACTCCTTTAGTTAGTGGGAGCTTTGCTGTTGTGTTCAGGAGCCTCTCAGTCAAACCCCCCTAATCAGGCAACATTGTGCCTTGGATGGGGAAGTTTTTCCAATTGGGAAATAGGATCTATGAAAAAAAATTGTCCTATACTTTTCAGTCATTTCTAAGGATTTTTTTATTTTGTTTCAAAATAGAACAGTGTCTTTTTCCAGTATCTTCCTTTTTAAAAAATACTTTTTATACTAGATCCATTAAACATAGCCCATAATTACATATAGAAGAAGAGGAGAGGAGATGCAGATCGGGACCCAGTGCAGGGCTGCCCCTTTGAGCTCTGAGCGCTGCTTGCAGCCAGGACGCGCTCCCTGCCGCTCCTCTGTAGGTCTCCTCCGGGTCTGCGTGTGCCACGCTGGAAGCAAACTGGCCAGAGGACGAGGCTGAGCTCGTCAGAGGTACATACACCTAAAGAGGTGCAGATCCAGCTTAGCTTTCAGTGTTTCCTTGTAAATGTGGAAGTACAGTTGGGTTTGCCAGTTTGATTTTCTATTGTATTTCCTGGTGATGCTTCTGTTAATGCCTTGCCCGAGTACTGAAGATTGGAGTTGCCATTTCTATTGCAAACATACAACTGTTTCATCTCTCCAATTTATATCTATCCTATTTCATATCTCCAGATTTATACTAAGCCACCAACATGGGATTCATGTACCTCCAAACATTGGAGAATCTTGTGTCTTAAGCCTAAATTTCTGGTCTATTGTAGGGTCCTGCATATTTCCCATGCGCAGGATCAAAAGCAAATTGTGAAGGGTTTTACAGAAAAAAAATAGCCTGAACAAAACCTCCATGTTTTAGTATTAAATTGAAAAGAAAGCCTAATGAACTGAAGATTTTCCTGTAAAAAGAAGGCCTCAGTGGCCTCCTAAGAGAACATATTCCAGGGCCGTGGAGCTGAGCACGTCTTGCACCTTGCTCCCAAAAATCTCTTGGGACTTGCAAGAATTTACAGCTCAGTTGAAAGGTGCTGAGAACTGGGGAGAGCTGGGCTCAGATGCTGAACTCTGAAAGGGAATATAAAGGGTGAAGCTGCACTAATGTGGGAGGAAAAGCATTTGAAATGCAGTCACCTTACAGTCTGCCCACCAGGAGGATCACTGTGCTACCGATTTTGATGTAGAATATATTTGAAGTGAGAAATTTCACAGGTTGAGCTCCCCTGCCATGACCTGAGAGAGGTTTCATGCTGAATGGGATATATTAAGGCCAAGTTTTTCTATCTCAAACTATTTTACTTTTGTCAATTCCGTTAATCATTCCAGCTTGCCATCTGGTATGTGCATGCTTTTACTCATTCAGCGGCTTTTTCTCTGCTAATACATGTTTGTAGCTAAAACGTTTTGCAGCATATTAAGATAAGCAGAATTTGGTGCACAGCAGCTTACTTCCTTGTAACAAGTTCATTCTTCTCTCATGTGTCTTGGGTTGAATTTCACACTATTTGAAAAGATACTTCTCATCAAGTCTGAAGCTGAACTGATAGCAAGAGCCTCTCCTGCTCGGCAGTGTTTGTTTCTGCGGCAAGAGCAGAGTATCAGACGTTTGAACATCCAACTCACACATAACCCACATTGAAGATTTACATGTAATTATTTTTGTGGCTTTACCAAACACAGCCACAGCAAATCAGCATGTCAGTTGTTTAGTAAGGAGGAGGTAGTGCTCCTCCCAGGCTGGGAGGGCCCTTGCTTTTCAGACACTTCACTCCTGCAGAGCTCTCGAGGAGCAAGGCATGCCGGCTTCTCCTGCCTCGCAGTGACACAAGCACCAGCTCCGTTCTCAATATTTTCCAGAGTCTGCCCCATGTAGCAGTTCCCATGGGATTAAGGTGCACTGACACACTGAGTGCCTGAGCACGGCCTGTGGGTTTGCGTAGGGGTAAGGCAGCGGTTCGGCAGGGAGGGACCTTGGCCGACTACCGGGTTCCCACTGCACAAAATGTGGTCACTCACTGACTTTCTTATCCTGCGTTACCAGCTAAAGGCTGCTGCGTGCAACTCTTCTGTTGCTCCCATGGGCACATACGTCAGGCACGTAGCATGCAGCGGCCTGGGGGGCTCAGGAGCTGCTCGTCTGGAAAGAGGCTTCCAGCACTTAGACAGGCCTAGGACTGTTGGGGCTCAGCAGCACAGGCAACGTTCGTCTTCCAGTGTGCCCATTATCAGTGTCCTGAGCAAGGTCTCACTCTTTGTGACATGGCTTTAGTCAGGTTTGCTCATGTTTTCTTGCTTTTCTCTGTTATGAGAGAAAAGTCTAAGAGGAAGACAAGATGTGTGCAATAGCCCATTAGTATATAACAGTGAATAGGAGGTGTGAGCATCTCTACAACCAAGACCACATGCATTAAGCAAGATGACACCACCAGTTGGTGATGAAAAAAGCTCTTGAAAGGATACTGGTTTCCCCATGGGGTTAACTGAGATATTCCCATTTGTTGAGAAGGAACAGAAGTGTGCTGTCACTGTATAGAGCCAGAAATCTAACCTGGACTGATTTTGTGTTAAAAATAAGATAATACTTAAGTTACAAATCTGCAGACTTAGAAGTCTTGGAATCTGTGTAGGCCCGTTCAAGGTAATTTTTTTTTTCATAGTATTAAATAGAAATTACTTGTCAGTTGTTTCGAAGGTCAGTAGTAAAGTATAATAACTTCCCACTGCCCTCCCCTAATATGAACCATTTGCATTTTCCCATTTGGAAATGGTGCTTCCAATGTCCTGAAATACTGTTAGCATGAACAGATAGGATCCAAAATGAAAGTCTGTGGCTTGTCTGTCTCAAAACACCAGGAGAATCAGAGCAGAGTGTCAATACTCGTTTTTCTCTATGTGTTGTGAATATATGTTGACTTTGTGGATTCCCATCCATAAGCTGTGAATAGTGTATATGAAATGAGAACATTGCACATCGCAGCAAGACTTGCACTCACTGCCATGCAAATCTATGCAAATGCTCTGTGCTGTGCTCTGTTGCTTTTGTCTCTTCATTCATGTTGAGTCTCAACATCGCGGACATGACATTGTGTATTTCATCCTCCTGAGGAAAAATGAAAACAGCTACTGATGATGCCGAGGAAGCTGAGAGTGACTGCCTGCATGAGAAAGGGGCTGGGGAGTCTTGAATCCAAGCCAAAATGTTCCAGAGCTTGGTCAGGGGAGGCTAAAGGAATTCAACCAGAGCCACCCTCTTATTTCTGAGCAGCTGCTCCTATGTTCAGAGGTACCTGAACTTCTGTGAACTGCTTCATTTATTTCTAGCCCAGAATTAATTTCACATATTGCCATGCTCAAAGCTTTCCACTATCATGCTTTTAATCTGAGCTCTTCAATTGGATTAATGTCATGGCCTCAATGACAGCACAAAGCTTGAAGAGTTTATTGTGAACAGACGTATTATACATGCCAATGTATTTACTTTTCCTGTAGACTGCATACCACCAGTAAGAAAGAGTGTTCAAAAATCTGTTACTTGGTACACTATTCCACCTACAGTATAGCTTTTGCCTGCTTTCCAAGAAGGTAAGCAAAAAATCGAGCTTTCTATTATGTTATACTTAAAAAATAATAAAGGTTCTGTATCTCTGTATATAAATAAATGGAGAATGTACATTAGTTCACAAATGTTAAAGATCTCCCCTAAAAATTGTTCACACATTTTGCCATGTTTTCTGCAGTTCACTTGTGAAGGGCCTGCTTTGGGAAGGGAAAACCCAGGACACGGCTCTGCCACTGCGACACAGGCCAGTGGTCCTTCTCCAGGTCTGTCCGTGGAGGTGGATCAGAGTAAAGCTTTGAAGATGTAGCTATTTGATAACAGTTTAAAAAGGAACAAACAAATCATCAGAAGTTAATTATGGCAATCGATCCAACAACTAACAGAATGCTTTCTGAGTCATTTCTAGCAGCAATACTGCCAGGTTGCTTGGCAGCATAAAAATAGTGCAGTGCCTACATGTGAGCAATCTGCTTCACTCTAAAATTGTAAAGTGCTGAAAAAATTATTTGCAAATTACGTTTTTTATTGTAGGTGCTCACAGTGACCATTCCTGAAAAATTGTGAGTGAACAATTTTTAAGGGTTGGCTTTTCCTACGTGCCGTTGCTGCCTACATGGTGATCTTGTGAGTGGTTTTCGTATTTGTGACTTCATCAGCCGGGAATTGCTGTAAATATAGGGGAATGAGAAAGCATTTGATATTGGAGGCAAAAAGCTAACAGCCATTAATAAGTATTTCTCGTATCTGCAGTTGTGTGTGTCTTGTCTGTCCCCATACTGCTTTGACTGTTTGAGACTGCCCATGTTTGAAAAATACTGTTCCTGTTACTGTGCAACTGCACAATCAGTGCTAGAGGTGACTGTAGTAGACCTACTTCAAAAACATGGTTTATCTGCTCCCTAA
>JAVCKT010012911.1:0-18832 GCA_032273925.1 Rhynchotus rufescens
TTTCTCACCGCCCAGTCATCCAGTCTGTCCAGGTCCCTCTGGATGGCAGCGCAGCCCTCAGGGCTATCAGCTACTCCACCCAGTTTGGTATCATCTTCAATATAGCTTTTTTGTTTGTTTGTTATGTTATTTTATGTTATTTTGCCAGCAAGCCTTGCAAGGGTAAAGGGACGCTGGTGAGGGACGTGCTGAGAGTATAAGGGAAGGTGGATGTTGCATTCTTGACACTGAGAACAAGCCAAGGCGCGTGTCCTCGGTACGAGGATGGCGCAGTTGGGCTTGGAGGTAGCAGCAGAACTGGCTTCCCCCGGGCCCCGAGCCAGGCTGAGCTTTGCCACGCAGATGGCAGGCGTTGCTCGCTGCTTTGCTCTGGCCCTGCTGCTGTTTGAGGCCCTGCAGCGGGGTCTGAGGAGGCCTCGAAGGCGCCATCCTCGTCTTCAAGGTGCCCTTGCAATTCCCAAGGGCAGCGGCGGGTTGCTCCGTGCCCATGCTCCACTCCATATATGAACTGCAAGGAAAGGCACCATCCCTGGGTGCTGCTGTTGTGCCTCCACAGGCTTAGCCATAGCCTGGCCACTTAGGGAATAACCAGACCTTACTGCAGGTCATCAGTTACCATCAGCCATTGGGTTCATCAGGGCCAGCAGTCACAGTTTTGGGTGGTTTCAATAGTAGCAGTTTAGTATCAGTTTCAACTAGTATCAATTTCTGTACTGTAGACCCTTGAGGTGAACCACTTCGAGTTTTTCTGTGTGTTTTTAGAAGCAAATGGCTTGCTTAGATTATGATTAGTGATAATCAGAATTCAATTTCTGATGAATGCTTCTCACATAATTTCATTGTATGTCTTGTTTTTTCAGACCCTAGGAGCAGAATTTAACTATATTCTGAGTGATTTTAAAAGGAGTTTTAAGAGCCTCTCAGCCAAATTCTTCCCTTAAATACTGCCCAAGGTCTCTGCTTCACTCTCACAATTTGTGTCATTCCCTAGACATCTTAGAGATGTCCTTTGCTTAACCCAAAGTATAAAATATCTCTAGTATGTGAACCTTGGGCAAGGGAGCACTAAGGTGAAATCTGCTGGCATAAAAATACGTTTGATACAACGTATTCATCAAGTTGGATGTGATAATGTTGGTAGCTACGGAATGCCAAATGTGCAAAAAATGGCAAAGGGCAGATGAGTCACACTTGTCTTTCCTATCAACTAACCTGAAAGCTGTCAGCTGCTAGATGTAAAGAGCTGCCTGTAAGGCACACAACAGCTAAAATCGGGTTGTCTTACTCCTTTGTTGTTGTTGTTTTGGTTTTATTTTGTTTTGGTTTTGGTCTGTTCTCTCGTAGAGCCTGGCCAAGCTAACGGATGGCTTCAGGAATAGCTGTTGTATTACGGATTCCCTGCAGGACCTGCAGCACAACTCCAGTTCGCTCAGCGACTCCTGTTTACCTCAACAACACTGCGATGCTTGTTCTCAGACTGACATCACTGGAGAGGTATGTGTCCCAGCGCGAGCGGGGCGCTGGCTGTGGAGAATGCGCTGCCTGTGTGCTGCACGGATACAGCGGGATCTCCTGCTTCCGTTTGAGATGTGCTGCATGTTTCGTTCTGTCAGAGCCAAAGGATTGGAGGTTCAAGTCCAGGGTTGCTTTTTTACTTAACGATTTTCCAAGGTTGTGAACAACGTTCAGGAGCTTCGTGTTTCTCGTGGCTCGGGGCCGTTGTGACACGCTCGCAGATTAGAGCCAGGCTCAATTAGCTCCTGGGTTCTGCCTGTCCAACGGAGCACTTTTCTGGTTGTCATTGAGGTTTGTGTCTTGGAAATCATTCCTTGCAGACTTGTCCACAGACCTGTTACGTTCTTGTTGCCAGTTCTCAGACTTAACAATATTTGCAGCAATGCAGGAAGGAAGAAAACACTCATTTCAGAGTTGCAATAGAGACGTGATGGTGCAATAACAAGAACTGTTAATATTCTGATATTATTTTTTTCTTAAATCTTATTTTCATCATGCTTGTCATTCTCTTTCATGGTTATCAAATATTTAGGGTAGACCTCTCTTCCTTTCCTTTGTCCAAGACAAGGGAACTGTTAAAGTTCCAAAACATTTTTTGTAAGAAGTGGTAGAATTTTTGATCTCATTTGTCATTCTTCTATGCTCAGTTATGACTTTAAAAATGATACTTGAGAATAGCATTCTAGCATGGAAATAATTTTGTATAAATTAAATTTTATATTAAAATGATAATTAAATTTTATATTAAAATGATCAACATTTGTCTTACGCTATTACTGTGACAGCCTGGCCGTTCTTAAGCAATAAAACATATATTTGCTGCTGTGAATCAGATTAACAATAGGACAGGAAGACAGCCTGTTTGTGCTTTGTATTGGTACTGTCGCTTGGATGTCGTTTCAGATACTCAGTTCACTAAATTTTTTTTTAAAGTAACTTTAATGCCCTCATAGGCTTTTACTATCCCTCTTCTACTCTGTTACCATTTTATGACGACTCATTGTCAAGTTGGAAGACTTCAGAAGGTCTCTACAGTGGAAAAAAAATGTATTTTAGATAAGGCAGCTTTACTAAAGCATCTAGGGAAAACTTAGCACCCTGGGCTTTATTTCAGTGCGTCATATACCTGGTACCTGCAGGTGTGATTTTTTCAGATGAACAGTAGAAGTGCTCATCAAATTAAAATTTGCTAGAAGGAAATCGGATTTCCTGGTAAGGATATACATTAAATATCATCCTAAACCAAGTATAATGTGAAAACTACACTTATTGGGTAGAGATATTTTGTTAGGAAACACAAATACATCACTGTAGGCCCTGTGTGCCGTAAGATCACATTGCCCTTCTGAAGAGGGCCACAACAATCCAGCATAGCAGCCACACGAGCAAACTCTCAGTCCTGTCATCTAGGTCACTGGTATGCAAGTTGAGCAGGATTACGCTCAATATTCACTTGGATTTCTGGCCTCCAAATGGACTTTTTTTGTGGACTGATCCCAACCTTCTGAACTCTGCTGTTCAGTGGGTTTTCAATCTACTTCACAGCCTGCTCATCAGGTGGGCTGTAAGGATGTTGTGGGAGGCAGTTTCAAAAGCCTCAGTGAAGTCAAGGTGGATGACATCCCCTCATCAGCTCTCCTCGTGTACATAAGGGAATTATTCTCCTGAATTATTTGTGGGAGAATGTGAGTGAAGGAGGGACTTTATTTTTGGAGATGTGATAGTGAAGAGAGAAAACCAGGAGTTTAGCAGGATGTGTAGCAGTACAGCACTGCTTTTAGGGCAGGCTTTAACTTTTAGGCCCTACACAGCCCTCTGAAGATGGGACGCCACGAGATGGTGAGAAGCCTCTGTGGAAAGCGGATGGGATTCCGCAGGAGCCGTAACATAAGTGTGTATTCTGTGCCTGCTTCAAACAACAGGTATCAGCACTTTCAGAACAGGCTTTAAAGTACAGCATTGAGCTAAGTGCTCGGTAGCACTTCAGTGTTGGGTAATCTGAACGACATTTAAAAAGTTTTTCATGAAAAAGCTTTATCCAAGCGATGAAATATTTCATCTAAAATTCATTCTTTTTATATTAACCTTGGTTAAATTGGAAAGCTTTGCTCATGCCTAAGTAGTTATGCTTGTTAACTGTTGGTGTAAAAGGTTATAATTTATTGAAAAGGCAGATTTATTTATTTTTCATATTTTTCAGCAAAAGATCAGTTTTCTTTCTTGAAAGCTTTAAATGGATTTTGATTATGTTATTACTTAAAACAGCAGCCTTTTTTTTTTAGGAAGGCTAGTAGAGGAGACTAACTTATCCCTTCCTTCCTTGTGAAAGTGTTTTCTAAAATCTTTTTTCTGTCCCCTCCCTTTTTTGCCTTGTTCTTTCTCCTCCACTCTACAAAAGTTTGGCTTTGATGATAAAACAAGACTTGTAGACAAAGTAAGACTGAACTGGCAATATGAAGAGGCCAAGAAAAGGTGAGTGTACTTAATTTTGAAGATTTTTCTTTTTATATTTCTGATTAAGGTATTAAAAGTGGAACTGGAACTAGGATCTTGTTGAAATGTGTTTAAGGAGATTGATTTGCTTAGTATTGAGTATTTAAGAGATAGTAAAAGCTTACATAAACAGAAGACTTTATCGTAAGATTATTATATTTGTTTGCAAAGATAAAGCCAAATGTCAGTCATGTTCTACACTCATATAAACACAAAATTGTAGTGGTTTAATTGAACTTTGACAGTTTTTTTCTTTTTCTCTTTCTTGTCAAACCTCAATATAAACAACAGTCTGACCTTACTTTGCCTGACTCTGACAGTGTATTCACAGTTTTGCATACCTGTGTTCCAGATTCAGTATGTTAAAGTTGTAAATTCAGTGTGAAGGAAGAATAAAAAAATACTGTAAGACAAGTGAAAATGTTTCTAGCTGAACAGAAAGGCAGAAATAAAACCCTCCAAGCCTTCACATGAGAAACAACTTTGATAAATTTTTTTTTTAAATAAATTAACTTGAAATAGGATAATTCTTTGCTGTCTCCAGTCTAATTGCTTCTCATAGTTAATTATTTCTTCTGTGGGTATTAGTCTTGCAGGGTTTTTTTAAGGCTTTATAAATGTAAACTGTTCTCGTCTATTTACTAAGTGTTCAAGGCAACAGCATAGGTAGAGATGACAACTTGTACACAGTAATTTTATACATCCATGATTATTTATTATAGTTATTATAGTGCCTCATTATTATAGTGCCTCATTAAAATTGGCTGATGCTTAAAAGATCCTGTTATAGCTAACTTGGAAAACCTTAGCTTTCCAGGTTGTATTCTTCAAGCTAGGCTTTTCCTTTCTTGGAAAAAGAAAGTTGTCTTTTTGTCATTCTTGGAAAATTTATGTTCATTTGGATACGATAGATGCTTAAAAAATACTTGGTGCATGCAGATTGTAACTAGGCAGCTAAACTTCTCCAGGATTTGTAGCAGGATTGAAAGTCTGTATTGGATCAGACAACTTCTGAAAATGATGCATGGGATGGATACCTCCCTCTGTGTACTTAGTAAAAGGTAAATAGTAGGGAAGGGAAAAGGCAAACTAGAAATCCATTAACAGGTTGTTTCATGATATGAGTAACCCTGAGCACTCTGCAGTCCAGTGATAATGCAGGGATATATGACAGTTGATTAATTAGGAAATACGGAATTTAATTTTATCCTCCTTAACTTAGCACAACTTTTGAAGCTATGAAGATTGTATCATATGTTTTAGTTTTTTCTGATCCATATTTTCTGTGCCTTTTTCAAAAACAGTCTTTTTTTTTTTTTTTTTTTTTGGATTGGTAGAGGGAGAAGATAAGGTTTGGTTTGGCTTTGCTTGTTTTAAATAGCAGAAGCATTTCCCAGCTGGAAATGCTGAACCTTTGTGTATGCAGGGAATGCAGCATTTCTGCGCATCAGAAGCGAGCTGGGTTTTGATGTTAACCGAGTGGAGAAAACGAGGGAGAAAACTAACCCTCCAACCAGACAACAGTAATTGCAGTAAAGAGGATTTTCTATGCGGGGAAAACGCTCTGAAAATGGTCTGGTATTCAGCAAAAGCAAGCTAGTTGCTTGCAAATAGTAGCCCTGTTTTGCCCAGTATGTTGCAGGGAAGTAATCAGCTTTCAGCTTTTGAGTGGAACTGCACAAAGCTCATTGCCCCACCAGTTATCTCTGTGGTTGCATTCTTCATTTATCATGCATTCCTTCCCCTTAGCTTGCTGGCATTTCTGTAGAGCTTTTGTCTCTACTAAATATCTTTGTGTTCGTTCCCCCCTTGGCTGCTGAAATCTCTACTGTTAGTGCACAACGTGGGTGACGGAATGTGCTGCGATGGATTAAAGTCTACAGAGTAGAAAATTAAAATGCTACAGTATATCACAACTGTAAGACACGGTATTACAACCACTTGCTTGTCAAATGGAATGTGGAAATATATAGCGAATAAGTACAGCAACAGTAGGCAAAATGTCTTGTTTACTTGAAAAAGCAACACGTCTTTTAATGGAAGGCTTAAAATATGCTGGAGGAGGAGTGTGTGTCTCTTCCCTTAAAGAAAAACAAGGAAAAAATAGCCAGGCGGAAAGGCAGACGCTGTGAATCTATGCAGGAGATAATACAGCTTTAGATGGGAATAGAGTATTTGCCATATGTAGTAAAGAATTCTTTAAAAAACAAAATGCATATATATATGGTGTCTTAGAAGGAAAATACAGTGTTGGGTTACGCAAAAGAGCTGTCTGGAAGAATTGGGGAGCTGAGACTCAGTGGCTGCAGCAAAGTTGGCTAGTTCTTTCAGAATCTCCCTCCTCCTTTATAGGAGATAATCTGATTTTAATTCCTTCCTCAAAATCTCTCCCTGACAGTGTGGAGTGGTTTGGCCTCTGCATAAATTAAGATATTCAAGCCTTTTTTTTTTTTTTTTTCTTTAGTTTCCCACTGGAAGGAAGTTGGATAATTTGCCTTTTAATTTTTCCCATGAGGATCTTCAGAAGTTGTGAGCTGGGGGTTCTGAGGGCTGGCGAAGGCGGCTCCGACCCCGCGCGCAGCCCGGCGTGCTGCGAGAAGGCGCCTCAGTCGTGCGCGTTACCTCTCCGGCCCTGCTGGAGAGAGCACAGATCAGTTTCCTTCTGTCCTTTCCGCCCATTATTTTAAAATATACTCTACTTTATTTCCATGAAATCTTTTCTCTTGGATCTGTCAGTGTGGCCTCCAGAGAAAGGAGAGAGGGAGGACGGGTTTTTTTTGAACAGGCAACCCCCAGCTGCCTGGAAAAACACGGGTTTTGGTTTCAGTTGCTGTTTCATTCAGACCACCTCTCATGAACATGAGAAAGTGTCCCCCTCGAGCTCTCCTCTCAATAGACTGTTTCACAGAAAGTAAATTCAAAACCTTTTTTTTTTTCTTTTTTTTTTGCTCCAAATAAATCCAAGTTGTGCAGTTCAGGTGAACGGCTACATAAAGTATATTGGCAAGTTGTCTTGAAAAGTCATGGCTGCAGTGCCTTCTATCCAGTAAATACAACCAACTGATGAAAAATGATTATTCAATTTTCAATCATACTTGTAAGAGCACTAGCAAAGGCAAAAGCATATCAGTGCGCTATCTGCTGCTACTGACAATGTCTTTTTGATGTTAGGAACATTTCAGTGCTGATAATACAGTCAAATATTTTACTGTCAAAATTCGTCTTGTGCAGGCAAGTAATTTCCTCATTTTTAGTCAAATTCAGGATTTATGTGCTTGATTCTACTTAACTAACCTGTAAATCTGATTTAGGGAAGAGCCAGTTTGCCTGATAACACATAAATAGCTGGGTTAGGCATGTTGCCAAAGCCTAGATCTCCCAGTGTTGTTTTTTCAAACATAAAACTGCTTTTCTGTTTAGAGGGAACTGAGCCACAGTCTTAAGCTGTCTTTTAAAATTTTTATTATGAGAATTTACTTGTGAGTTGAGGAAATACTCGTTCCTCTCCTCCGCTATTCTTAACAGGCTTTGCAATTTGCCTTTGAAGGTGAATACCTAATTTTACGTGAGAAATGCCAGTGGACTCCAAAGGTTTCATGGATGTCTTAAGCCAATTTCAGACCTCCTTGTTATTGAAGCAGGCTTCCGAAGAGGCTGGATATTCTGAAGCACATACTTGTGATGTCTGCCAAAGCCACAGTGGCATATCCTTGCGGGAACAGCCAAAGCAGACACAGTGGAGAAATTTTGTGAGCATTTGGCTCAGTTCCCCAACTTCTTGTTCTTTCCATTTCTTTCTTCCCCATTCCCTAGCTTTCCTCTCTTTTGATGTCAACTATAATCTACTCTCTAAAGGGACCACAAATACCAGAAATTACCCAGTTCTTACAGCCTCCTTCAAGTGTCCTCGGCCTGATAACCACTTTTTCCAGGTTTTGCATGTGGTAGAAATTCCCTGTTATCTGAAGTGCCAGAGAGTAGGGTTAGTTTGGTCATAAGCCCTTTCCAGAAAGGGAGTACGAAAAAAAAAAAAAAAAGGCAAGAAAATAAAAGGTGAGCCGGGCTGATTTCTGTCACTGATCTCTTCTGGACTTTGTGTGATCTTAACCACGTTTCGCCAAATCACCATGCCCTTTTTTTGTCCCAGCCAGTGTTCCCATCCATCAGGTAACAAAGGCCGCAGCAGAGGAGTGGTCCAGTGTGTCACCCAAAAGCCTATGCGGTAAAATGTAGGCTTTGTTTTTGTTGTTCAGCTTGGGAATGTCAAAGAAAATATGTTAGAAGAATGTGTTTAGGTTAGAAAGACCAGCACGCACAAGTTAGGAAATGCCAGATTCCTGGTTTCCTTAATTTTGCCCTCTTTTGATTCCCTCAGAGTATTTGTTTCCCTCAATACCTGCTTTGTTTGTAACTGGAATAATGGTTTAAACATGGGGTTAATCTGTAATACAAATACATCAGGTAATTCATTCCACACACATACACACAAAAGGGATTTCAACTTTATTCTCATTTCCTATGTTGTGTTTTAATAAATAACCGCTTATAAAGCAAAATGAGTTTGAGTTGGGTAGCATAATTTCATTGAGTCCTGAGCTCAGATAGCACCCTTGCAGTCTGGAAAGGAGCCTCTGGCTGCTAACAGAATCCGTGAGTTTTCCCAGGTATTTCTGACGAGAGCTGGGCACTTTTGTGTGGAAATCTCCCGGTTCAGGCATGCGGTGAATTCTGAAAATGCGGGGTGTTTTTTCTGTTTGTTTGTCCTGCCTTTTTTTCCATGATGTAGTTTGGAGGATGTACAGGATTTATTTATTGTCCTGCTTTCCAACCTCCTCATACTATGTCAACGATATCAGGAAAAATGCGTAATGAAAGTCATATCAATACGGCCACTTCAGAGCAAGTTTGTCATTTCAGAAGGGTATTTATTTAAGATTAAACCTGTGACGAGGTTAAACTTTTCTCTCCCCATTTGCATCCCTCCTGCTCCTGTGCTTTACAGGAGCTATTATATTCAGTGCTGTTCAAAATTTCTGAATATTGAAATAAGCAGCAAGTCGGTCTGTCTACCTAGGAAACCAGTCATTTGATACCACCTACTCGAGTGTGGAATGCGAGTTCCTCAGCACTTGTTATGCAAGGATGGGAATGGGCAAAATGCCTGGAATGTTGATGGTTCGAGAAATTAACTGTTTTTTCCCCAGGAAAATGTTGAATTGCTGCTTCAGGAGGGACCTCGGGTTTTGGCATTGAGTTAGATAGAAGAACGCTTTTAGAGTGCTTACTCTCTGAAAGGGATTTCTCAAAAATTACCCAACAGGAAGGAAAAAATGTATTTGAAAAATAGAGGCTCTGAAAAGGACCTTAATTCTCCCCTCTGCCCTTTAAAATGATATCCCTGACAATTCATTGATTAATGAAAGTTTGTGGTTAAGATAGATGAATATATGCTCTGAGGCTGGAACTGGGCAAAAAAGCCACTTCTAATGGGCTAGCAGCAAGAACGGCTGGTGCAGTGTGGACTCTAAACGTGGCACAGACGTGCCCAGTCTAAGTGTTAGTTTGTGCATTACTTCTGTTTGGGAGGAAAGGCTTGTGTTTGGAGAAGACAAATGGCAAGTATGGAGCATGCTTGGAAGGGCTCTTTTCTTGTGCCCTTGCAGGAAAATAGAACATGTCCCCCATCCTCAGGTCTTGCTCTCGACTGGAGAAGCCTTCGGGATATTTTTCTAGCCAGGGAGATGAATTTAATCAGTTTTGTTTCGTCGTGGCCACTTTCCGGGTTTCCTTGCCCTTGGTGGGAGGCACGGAGCTGGCTCGTGGGAGGGCTCGGCCTCGCTTTGGGGGAGCACGGGCGATCCGGGGTGCAGGAAACCGGCCTGCCCCTAGTGACATGATGTGCCCCTCACAGCCCGTCCTTGGTGCCGTGCCCCTCACGGCAGCTCCTGCACCACATGGTGCCCAGCGGGTGCTTCCTCTTGCTTCTCAGCAAGAAGCGCTCGCTGAAAGCTTGAGGGTATCCAGGGAATCACGAGTAAACACCTGAACAGGCTGGATTTGTTTCGGTGGGCTCTTCAGTGACCCAAGGGCTAGCATAGGGGACAACATGTCCTGTCCACAGCGATACCCGGCTCCTGAAAACTGCCCAGGGAGATACTGTGAGTGCTAAAGAGGGAGTCACTCCCCCAGCTGACTTGCAACCCGGAGACTTCACCAAACATCCCTCATCCCATCCGCAGGCTAAGAGCTTCAGACCATGGTCACCCAAGGGACTTGCCCGAGCGCAGCTGACTGCCGCTGCCTCTGATAACTCAGCTGGGTCTGAACTTGGTAGCTGTGCCGAGCAGGCCTCGAGTTCCCATTGGTTTCGTTTGGCACCAGGCGCTTGAAGGCCAAGCAAGTCGAGCTGTATACACGTCCAGAAGTGTTTACTGAATCCTTAACCACTTAGCAGCATCGGGGAGGAGGAGGAGGAGGAGGAGGAAGGCTGCGGGCTCCGCTCGCGGTTCCTGGCGCTGCGGCTCCGGCGCTGGGCGCCATGTCCATCAGGAAACTGCATCTGGAGCTCACGCACAATAGGCGAGGCTTGGAATGCGTCAGCTGCCCCTCGCCATTCACAATTGTGCTGTCACCAGCTATTCACAGGCAGCGGGCTGCTCATAACAAAAAGAGGAAGTGCTATTGAACTACTTGATAAAATACCTCATTGCAGACTAAAATGTAACATAATACCCAAATTCGTTACTTACTGTAAAAGAAAACTAAGCGGGAAAAGAGCCTGCTGTGACAAAGCCCACAGTAAAATTCCTGTTCATATAGGAGCACAGAAACTGTAATTAAAGCGGTAATTATAAAATGGCTGATATTGATCCTTTAGGTCCCTTCCCCTGATAGTAAGATGGCCAAATACTTTCCAGATGTCAGGCTGAAGTAAACATTGTGTGAGGTTTTGTTTGAAATGGCAAAGCCTATCTTGGTCATGTCTACTTTTCCTTGGGAAGCTGCGGGATGTCATCAGACTGGTATTTTGTCTGTGGATCTTTCTGGTCATGTGTCCTACCGTTTTGTTTGTTGTTACCATTTTATTCATTCTTTATAAAGTATTTTGAAAAACTGATCACTTAAGAAGTGAGTGCACATCCCACTTTAACGACTGGTTCTAAACTACTTTTTGGGGTTTTTTTTTGTTTGTTTGTTTGTTTTTTGTTTTCTTTAAAGGGCAATAGCTTTTTATTATGCACTGAATTTTAAACACTGACATTCCAGTTTGGAGGTGGAACCGAGTACAGTTATGTAACTAATGTACAGGTCTGTTTAAGTTCAAACCCCGCAAGGTAGAGGGTTAGAGTTAAAAGTGATTGAGAGAAACCTGTTCAGTGTGGAAACATTCTTGTAACAAGTATTAGCGTTTTTTTTTGGTAATGATTTGTAACGATTTTGTAATGATTTAGCATACTGAGGTGCTCCTTTAGATTACAAAGCTGACTAGAAAAAAAATCATTGAATTTACTTAATTGCTTGATTTGATGATGGATTCAACTAAACCCATTACTTGGTCTTGAAACCAGTTGATCTTTTACAACCATCTTTTACAACCATCCTCTTTTTATTAGACTCAGAGAAATTATTTGTAAGAGTATTTGTCTTATCAGAACTGCCTGAAATGTTCAGCTTCTTGAAACTTTCCTGTTTGACTTGCATATAGAGATGTGACCATTATGGGACTTGGTATCTCCTCCTTCCCACTGTATTTCCCCCAGCCGTTACTTCAGAATGAGTGAGATAGGGAAACAGATAAATAAAGGCCACTCAGAAAATATGAAGGAGAAATGAAAAAAAGCTAACAAACTCAAGCTTCCTCAATGTTGATTCAGGTTTTAGATGAGAAGACACTGAAGTCATCAGACAGTGATTCTTTACCTGTGGTGTTCTTCCTGTCATTCATTTTCTTCTTTATCACTGCTGCTTTTTGAAAACGTGTTTGTGCTTTTTTTGAAGAGTTTCCAATATACAGCAGCAGCTGGCCTTGCTAGACAGCGAGTCCTGGCCAGGGATGGCTGAGGCGGACAGGGACCGGCTTCAGCTCATCAAGGAGAAGGAGGCTCTTCTGCAGGAGCTGCAGCTCATCAGTCAGCAGAGACGGTCCCCTGAAGACATTGCGCGCCTGGAGGAAGAAAAAAGGCGCCTGGAGGATGAAATTCAACGGGCTAGAGCAACCTCCGCTCACGGGGCCACCGAAAGGTTTGGGCGTTTAACAAATCGCTTTCTTATCTGCCATAAGATACATCTGGGTAGTTTCAAAATGAAGAGCAGGGAGTTTGCCTGTGTTTAAGAAACAAAGGAGCTACTAGAGTAATTTGCTTTCATAAATGGATGAGTCTGCTCCTGACTCTGCTGTTATTTAGTTCTGTCTGTCTGTCTTGAGTTTTCTGAAGGAGTGGTAGAATGACATTGAGTGGTTAGTTTTCCTTTCATTCGTCTGAAAGATTGGAATAAAGTGCTTGGAAAAAGTCCACGGAGTGTTGCCTCAAAGAGTTGTCTGATAAATAAAGGCCTGAAAGTAGTACATGGCTAGTGGTAAAATCCTCTCTTATTTTGCAGTTGCAGTGGAGTAATAGTCATCTGCAAAAGCACCAGAACAGAAATCCTTCCCTAGGTTTAGTTTGTGCCATAGGCACAAGAAACTGAAAAACTAAATTTTTGCCACCTTCTGCATGCAATTTTTCCTTTAAATTTGTGATCTCAACAGTGTGAGCACCCCCCCTAGATTCATCTCAGTCCTTTTTGAAAATGTATCAGCTCTTGCTAGTATGAGCACTTTTTTACATCAGCATATGTTGATTTCAAAGTCACAGTTTGTCCTGTAGCCAAAGAAATGGACAAAGGCACTTGGTCTTGTTGTGCTCTAGACTCCTTTCAGTTAAAGCATGAAAAGGTACGTGCTGTAGTATCCCAGTATGTACCATCCGTATTTCTCTTATATGGATTATATCAAGGAATACCAGTTTTACATTTATAGATGTAATTTGAGTGAGATATTTATTTATTTATTTATTTATTTATTTAGACAATTCTTTTGTCTACTGAACTGTTTTAGAAAGGAAAGGTTTTCTTTGTTTTCTCTGAAGCACTTTGTGTTTTGAAACAGATTTTTTGAAACAGAATTAGTGGTAAAAAAGATTTGACACTTGAAGAAAATACCATTAATCAGCATTAATATAGTTTTCTGTACAGGTTAACGCAATTAAAGACTCTTCAAAAATATTTGAAAGTGCTTACTGTATACACATTGACAGAGCTTTATTTCTTTCGAAAAGGCTGGCATCAAAGCAGTAAAAATAGAAAATGCATAGCCAACCAGCAGTTGAAGTTTTATATAATGTTATTTGCAGCTTTTGCAATACTGTAAAGTTGGCTGTCCAGCTTAAACTGACAGAGAAAGGAGTTCAGTTCACGCTGCAGAGTAGTAATTTTTGTTTGTTGGTTTTGGGCTCTCATGTTAGGTAGTGCATACTCTACTGGCATGAAGGCCAAGCTGTTTTTCCATGTAGTTCATGCTGTGGAAACCAGCATTCCAGTGTGATACTTGGTGTTTCGAGTGCTAGCGAGAAGTTGAGGAGATGTTAAAATAATATTTAAAGGCACATTGATTTTGTGTAACAAATCAGAAAAAAAACTTCAGTGTCAGTGCCCCCAGTTGATTTATTCATTTGTATTAGGCCCAGGCATGACCAGAGCTATTCCCAGTGCTGCCTTTCTGTTTCCACTTTCTCCCAAGCTCTTGGTTTTCAAGGCACTGAGGCATGGGCAGGCTAGGGGCAACCTCAAATCTACGTGGCAAAGTATTTTTGTGTTTCTGAGGTTGGCTGGCAGCATTATGGAGGTGTCTCTTGCCCTGCAGTGCAGGTGCCTCTCTCGCACCATGAGTGAGTTGGGGCACATGTAGGTCCCTATGTTTTTTTTTTTAAGGAGCTGATGTGAGCTCCTTCCCCAGCAAGTTTTTGTTTAAGTTTCTTGCTCCGTTTGTCGAGTTCCTGCTTCAAAGGCCCAGCCTGATGGGGGGGCACTGCCAGACTGCAGCCCTTTCCCAGCATGGGAACTGGTGGAGCTGGAGGCTCCTTTGAGGCTGGAACTGGATGAATGGATGCAAGAAACTTGAGAGATTTAGGTTTACAGAGCTAACAAGGACTTTGCATAGTCCTGATTGAATCCACGAATGGCTAACACTTCCATTTTTAAATTTTCCTTTTGTTATTTTCTATCATACCTGTTAATGTGTCATCTTCTAGCGCTTGTCTCTGCAGAGGAGGAAGGTTTGATGCTCCCATCTTACATCTGCTTGATCTGCCTCCCCCAAACTGTCTATCAGAATTCCAATAAATATGAGGCCAGAGCAGGAACTTTCCCGTTTACATAACATCAACATAAACAGTATTAAAAAAAAAAAAAAAGTGATAACAAAATAAAGTAACAAAACAGATTACCACCCTGCTTTTATTTCAAAGATGAGTGATGGATTGGAAAGAAAAAACACAACAAGTATTTTCAGTTCTGGATTCATCAAGGGACTAACATTTATATCAGTGGACAAAACCTATTGTTCAAATTTTTAATAACCTTGAAGTATATTAGTTTGGGTGTTGCACACACCGTTGAGAATGAGAGCATTGTAGGTACATTCCACTAGTGCTGTGGCAATGGTACTGAATGACAGTGAGTATCTCAACTGCTTGTTATTCCCTAGAATTGGGGGAAAATAACCCACAAGTCACAGAGAGAGGTTTTATTTATCACAGTTTATTGTTGAGTTTTATGGCAAGTGTTTAGCAAAAGTCCCCCCAAAATGTCTTTTTATCTTGGAAATTTGGCACTAACTTGCTTGAATAATAGTTATGTGGAATATTATTTATTGCTGCCAAGGTGACTAAATTCATGGTAGCTTTCTCTATTTTATTGGCATTTACTAATGTTGTTGCAAGGAGGAAAAAAAGTAGCATGTAGTATCTTCACTTTGGACATCTAATAACTTGGACAATTGCTGCAGTTTCTTGCCAAGTCCGTGATTGTCTGTGCTCTGCCTCAGCTCCTTTCCCTGTCTGGGGATTCAGCTGGAGTGTTTGTTTCTGGGTCCTCCCTGTTTTTTTTCATCACTCCAAATAAATTGACATAAATTTAAACTTGTTGTTAAACACTGAAGCTTTTTAATTTCCAAACTGCAATGCAGTGGCGTTTCTCTCTACTTGAAGATCTCATAGCATTTCTTTGGCAGTGCTGTAATATAAAGAAAAATAGTAATATGTATCTATTTAATTATAGGATACTCTTACAGGAAAAGAGAAATTGTTTGCTTATGCAGCTAGAAGAAGCTACACGTTTGACCTCGTATTTACACTCCCAGTTAAAAAGGTACGTTCTGTAAAAAGAAAAAGTTAAGTTTTCTAACTGCAGCAGAGTATAATTTTACCCTTTAGTGTTTCTTAGGTATGTTTACTGGGTAATGGGAATATTTGCTAAATGTATATGGGTAGATGTACTGCATGTGGTGCAATCTCTCTCTCCTGTCGCTCGTCGTCTGGGTGGCGGGAGGCACCGGGACAGGGATCGGCTGATCCCTGCCGGACCAGCCTTGGAGGGCAGCCCTTTGGGAGGACTTTCCACATGGAAGGGTGGTGATCCAGCAGTAACACGCATTCCAGATGGGCAATCTCCTGCCTGGGTTTATGCTTTGAGCCCCCTGATGTGGACTCTGCTCTGACTTCTTGTCAGATGAGGACTGCTGAGGGATTTGAGGAAGGGGCAGTAGATTCCTCTCCTACCCTTCGCCTTCAGGTGTGGCTGCGCTTAAGACCAGGGCAGGAGACGTGAGCTGGCTTCAAAATGCCGAATGTATCATGTCTGGGTGCCACTGTGCTGAGGGGGTGCAAAACTGCTCATGTAACCTGGGTGGTTGTTCTTCATGTCCCCGATCTGTTTCTGCTCCCACGTGAAAAGGTTTGTTTCTTGCTTTTGTCTTCCCGTGCGTGCTGCAGCTTGTCCGCGAGCACCCTCACAATGTCCTCTGGCAGCAGCAGGGGCTCCCTGGCCTCCAGTCGAGGCTCCCTGGCCTCCAGCAGAGGCTCCCTCAGCTCAGTCAGCTTCACCGATATCTACGGCCTGCCGCAGTACGACAAATCAGACAGTGCCACGGACTACGGGCAGCACTTGCGCTTCGACATCATTCCGTTCGAGTCGCTCGCCAAGGACGTGCCCTACGCCGACGCCCTCGGCCCTCCCAATTTCCACAAGCAGCGGAGGTCCTTGGATACACCACAGTCCCTGGCCTCCCTGTCGTCGCGGTCCTCCTTGTCATCCTTGTCTCCTCCCAGCTCGCCCCTGGACACCCCGTTCCTCTCCGCGTCCCGGGATTCCCCCCTGGCTCAGATGTCGGAAGGTTTCGAGGAGATGGCCAGCATGGGAGCCCTGGAAATGCTCCGGGCCCCGACAGCGGCGCTGGCTGATGACGATGCGCAGGGGACAAGTCCAGCTCAGCCCTCCACGTATCCCGTGGACAGCGAAGGGCTGCGAGAGGTGGGACCACAGCTGGCCGGTGTGCAGGCTGCCGGAGGTGAGTTTCCTCACGCACTAAGTTGTCTGTCACCTTACCACAGAGAATGGCTTGCAGAACTAAGCATATTAGCACCGTAAAGACTACTTCTCAGATTGGCTGGTTTTAGTTTATTCAGTTAACTTTAAGTGAATATGATAAATATATAATAAATAAATAAATATTAAACGGAATATAATAAAATAATAAATAACGGCATGGTAGCTGTTAACTGTTTCAGAAACCCTCTGAGTCTCTGACTTAGGGCGATAGGTAAATACAATCTTTGCAAATAGATCATAAAACACTTTTTTAATAGAAAATTACTGATTTAGTTCAAAACGTGCCAGTTCGTTAATAAAAATAAAGTGAAATACTCAGGAGAATCCTTAGGTTGTGCTCTGGTTTATATCATTCCATTAAGATGCATGTTTGAGTCTTAAAAGAAAAAAAAAACCTGATTCTGGTGAATTGATGGAATAAGAAACAAGAGAACATGAACTTTTTTTGGAGTGTATCTCGTTGAGGGATATATATATCTTGATCTCGGTTCAGAAATTACTAACAATCTTCATAAATTAATGAAGTCTGAGCCCCCAACATATTGCCATCATTCTGATAATTTAAAACATCACAAACCTGAAGGAGATAGTAAAGGAAAAAAAGACATGAGATGCTGCTGCTGGTAGGGCTAGAGGGCTGGCTTTCTCCATGCGGAAATGTTACGTACCCGGGTACCCTCTGTGTGTTTGGGGGAGTTCTGCAAAGCAGCAGAGACCCTGTGCCTGGGGTTGCTCTGGCATTGAATTTGTGGTGCACCATGTACAGAGCTCAGTTCCACAGCAGCAAAAAAGCGTCTTCTGCTGGTGGTGTCTGAGGCCTTGAGGATCCACTGTGGGGATTTTTTGTTTGCCTGGGAACGTGTCCTCTGGAATCGCAGAGCCGTTTTCTTGGCTACTGCAGCAGAACTCAACTGTTAGAGGTTTCTTTTCCCACTGGCTGTGAACTTGGTGGACCTACTTGAGCCTGCATTGCTGGGCTTCTGAGGCACTATAGATGGGAGTGCGTGAGAAATCTTTATTTGAAAGATCGAAAGAGGAAACAGAAATCTTAAACCAACAAAAGACCCTGGCCCATGTGAGGGATTCCTTTCTTATTCCTGTTTAATTCAGCGAGGAACTGCTGTTCAAATGAAGAAGAGTGTTCCCTCATTATGGCAGATTTCTGTGTGTTGGCTTGCTCATGTTCCTAGACTGAGTTCCTAGTAGAGAAGGTCTCACAGGGGAATATTTTCATGTTTAAGATTGTAATTCTCATCCTGTTTTTGTACCCAGCATTTTCCATGCATTCTCATGGAGTATTGCATTGAAGACTTAGGACATTAGGTATAACGAAAGATAAACTACCCTTCTAAAAATTTGTTTGTCAACAGACAAAGGGAAGGATCATTGACAGTATCTGTGGAAGAGGTTTCTGGATTTTATTAAGGAAAACTAGTCACTATGATGATAAAAAGCCAGCATTGTTCAAACAGTTTGGGAATAGTAACTTACCTACTTTTCTTAATGCAACTCACTTGCCAGAAAACACTGCTGCAGATTTTACATTTACTGTATGTAAACATTTCTAGTGCCCATACTGCAGCATTCAGACCAAAATAAACAGAATTGCAGAGACCAGCATGTAAGTCTGTACTTAAATTAGAGCCGTGGAGAAGCTTCACGAGGCTTGTTCAAACCTCAGCTCAGACCACAGCGTGTCTTCGCTCATTGTGGTGTGAATGAAACTATGCCACTCGTTCATTTATAGCCTGAATGCCTTTCCTAGAAATGAAGCCTAGGGAGCAGTGGGATGAGGGTCAAGGTCTGCTTTGGTTTTCCTTTTGTCCCTCCTTTGTGAAACATCTGCACGTTTCACATTTCTCTGAGAACCACGCACGTATCTTGCCCGTGCTGCTGCTTTTGCCACTGCAGTCCAGTGGTTGCAGCTCTTCTCTGTGGACAACGTATCGTGCCTTAGGCTGCTTTTTGAGGAGCTGTGTATGGCTGATAGGTAGACCTGCTGGGTTTTGTTTTCTTTTTAAACATTTGAATTTTAGGAGAATTGCTTAGGAAGAAGTAGTTCACCCTTTCTGGTCTTTGCTTAGAGTTTGGCTAGACCTTCTTTGAGCTTGATACTTGTATGGCTGACGAGTTTGCATACTCTAATACAGAGGTTTTCAAAGGAACAATCCGAAGCTCC
>JAVCKT010012912.1:0-18030 GCA_032273925.1 Rhynchotus rufescens
CCATTCGCTACTTCATGCTTGAGTACCTCATCCTTTCAGCTTGGTTCTGTGATGGGACCTGTGTGAAGTGTGCAAGACTGGTCCAGAAAAATCCATGTTGTAGCATTCTCTGCCTTAGTGCTGCTGTGGGCTTACATGTCTTACAAAAATCTCTGAAGCAAAGAAACGAAATGCATATTCTTATTAACAATTCTAAATTTAAATAAAAAATGGTTTAAAAATACGAGTGCAAGTGCGTTATAGGCAGGGCAGAAACAAATTACTATTATGTAAATCCTGTTGTGGGTTCCTGATTCCAAAGAAGTTCTGTCACTGGGGCTCTACCACTGACTATAACCACACGGACCCTCTCTATAAGCTCTCTTCTCTTCCTGGCAAGGAAATGGTTCAAAGTGACTTCAATTATTTGAACCACATTGCAACAAATCAGCTATGTGTGTTGCGACATTATGTTCTGGATGTGAGTTTCTTCTCCTATAGTAAGTGTTCTGTAAAAATGCAAAGGACCTTTTAAGAAGAGAAATATCTTTATTTTTTTTTGAGTAGGAGAGGGATTTTCAGAAGATGAAACCTTTCCTTGTAATAGGTAGAAGCTTTCCCATTCCACCTGAGCTAGAAAGGCCACAGCCCAGGTACATTCCAGAAACATCATTCCTCTGTTTCTGTCTCACTGGAAAATGCTACTTCGCACCTACAGCATAGAGTCTCTCCAAGACTTGTTCCCACCAGGTATCTATGTCGCAGTCCATGCTCCATCCTCATCCAAGCCCTGCCAAGAAGTAGTGTGTGTGTGTTGGGTGTGCTTGTCAAGCTCAGGAAGACATCTTCCATTTCTCTTGGAATGAGCATAATAACGACACAAAGGATTAAAAGTAAAAACATTTTTTCTCTTTCCAAAAGCTAATTTCTTATTTTTAATAGAAATTTCTAATAGTAATTGCCAAAAGCTAATTTCTATTTTTTTTTTTATTTTCAGACTTGCTTTATTAATAATGTGCCTTGATGAAAAAGGTTACCCTACAAAAATAAAACTTGAAACACAATGGCAAATGGCCTGTTTTTGTCTCTGCTAGCCCATGACAATGTGCAATATTACAGCTGTATTCAGGGCAATATGCCAGTAATCATACCTGTACAACCAGATCATACCTGTAGTCACTTCAATTCCCTTAAATCACTATTGCTCTTTCAGAAAAGGTTTAGACTTCAGAAATGACTATCTGAAACCAGACTGCCCCTCTGCTCCCCTTGAGAAAATGCCAAAATGTTTTCATGCAGAAACTTGGGTCTCTCTCGTGAGCTTGTGAATTTTGCTGAGCAGCAGCTGGAGTTTATGCTATCCACGTGAGCCAAAGAAGTCATGTGCACTACTATTCACAGGATCATTCCCTTGAACCTCTTTTTTTTTTCCTACTTGTCATGTAGAGAAAAATGTAGTATTATAAACAATCTGAGGCTTTCCAGACCATCCTAGATCAAACTCACGAATGAGAAAGAGAATGATATTAAAATAGGTGTCTGTTCATGTATTTATTTTCTAATTAACTTGAATTTTATTTCTTATTTTTTTTTTCAAAACCAAATGTATATGTGTTACAATTCCATAATGCTGATGGTCTAAAATAGAGTTATAACTATTTCTATCATGGAAAAATTGGTGATCATCCCCAAAGTTCTTGCAATTTTAAGTTTCTTTAGAAAATGGTGGAAAGAGAAGTGATGCACTGGGACATAAAGGGGAGACTGCATTGCAGAGCCGTGTTCTCAGTGCTGCTTAACAGTTCCCCTGACTCCAGTGCTGACAGAGGACGATACCTGGGCACTTACCTGCTTTGCAGAACCCACATTACTCGGAAGGAATGTGCTCTGTGGTGTCCACCAGATTATTACACAGGAGAGAGTTTTGCAGTTTTTCTGTAGAGGCAGAAAAACATTGCAATATGCATATTGCAGTTGCAATTTCCAGGATAATTTGCATAGTTATAGATGTGTAAATAAAGGGAAACAGTTTAGTTCCACGGCCAGAGCTCAGAGGCACTCTGGTCTCAGTGGGAGGACATGTTTGAATCCTCCAGACTTTGACACAACTACATATATAATTAGTAATTAAGATGCCTTTACACTTTTTTAAGCTTCTCTCTTGAGCACAGGGTTGATGGTGAATTTGTGAAACGGGAAGGTGGCTTCTGACCCAGGATGTGGCATAGGGACCCAAGGCTCAATGTGGTTCAGAAGGCCAAGGAAGGCACGGCAGAACTCCTGGTAGCCCTGTTAACAAAATGCTAGGTTTAATATAAACACCAAAATCTCCTAATTTGTATGCATTAGAGTGCCTTCCAGCACTATGCGTATGTCTTGGAAGTATTCCACAAAAGGAATATGGGGAATGAAGTTCTAATCTAGCAGATTTTTTTTATTTCAAAATAAAACACAGACAAAAAATGCTATAAAAAAAAAATAGACCTCAAAGCAAAGCAACTGTTAATCTTTTCCCTTTTCTTCCCTACAAAAAAAACAGGTTTTGAGGAACCTTTTTCATGATTCCATGAGAAAGCTATGGGGGAGGACTAAATCTATTCCACCCCGCCATCCATTGTGTCACCCAAACTTCCTGACTTTCCTTGACCAAATGTCCTACAAATAGTTGATTCTGGTTCATTGTTATCACAAAGCTCCATTATTCTATTCCAAAAGATAATTTGCTTTGTCTCTTTGTGCTTAAGCCTGTATTTGCAAAACATCAGGAATTTCCCAGGTAGATTTCCCTCATTTGGGTACAATTTGAAAGAAGCAGCATGGGGGGAGGTAAATGAAAATCTAATATAAAAATAAATGACTGAAGGAGAACTTCTGACATTGAAGATTATTTTAAACCACACATTTCGTCAGATTAATTAGTCAGGATTAGTTTCTACTGCAAATTTATGCAGAGCCTTGATCACTGAACTTCACTGGTAATTGCTTGCTTGCATCCTCATTAAAAGAGGAGAAAAATGGTAGCTGATGAAAGGCTCCAATTTATAGCCCCTGCAGAAATAAAAACAAACTTGCTGCGGTTATATGGAATGGTTACACAGAGAATTTCTAGTTCCTTACTTTGAAAATAGGATTGTTATTAACTGAAAGAGATTATTAAATAAAAAAAAAAGAGACATAAATGCTCTTTCATTCTGGGATCAAACTACTTATTATTGCTTTGATATACTTCTTTAATAAAATGAAAAGGACTTGTTCTCCTTAGGATGACTTTAAAGCAGCTCTATCTAGTAGACTCTATCTACTTTACAGAGTAGATAAAAGGGAAATCTTGAGATTTTATTTACTGATTCTGAGCTTAAAAGAAAACTTATTATTTTTGATGGAAATACCTTTTTGACTTCTGCACATTTAGGAGTGAATCCTAGGTCATTTGCAAAGAAATAAAAATCAGTGAAAGATATGAATTTGAACTGATAGACTCCTGCTTCACTCAGCCTTTTACTACTCTCCTTATGAGTTTTCTTGCGGTTTGCAAGCTTTCTGCCATAAGAAATATATTGTTTGTTTACACATACTTTAGCTAATACAACGGATATTCAACTCAGTTTTTCTCCAGGCATTTCCATGTTTCAACTGTTTTTTAATAATACAGATGGACAACCATGCAGATTTAATGATTGCAAGAAGGAAAGACTCCATAAGGTTCTTTTTCTATACAAAAACATAGGAAAATATGCTTCATTATTTCTGTTAATAGAAGAATAAATATTTAAAAATGATGAACTCCCTTTCCTAATACTCTGAGCAATTCAAAGTCAATAAGTTATATCTAAATTTTCAACAGTTTCTTATGTATTGAACTGCCTCAGTGCTTAGGATGGATTTCACAACTGAGGTGATCTGTTTTGAGGCACTTTCCCCCTGAATTTACAGAGCAGCTTTTGCTGCAGAAAGTGCTGCTTTTCTTTAACTACAACAAAGGTTCATCTAATATGGAAAGCAAGCTGCAAGGTTTTGCACCTACATCTTGCTAGAGGAGGATAGTAATTGTGTATTGATTAAGTTACAAAGTGTAATTTGAAAGGTACAATTTAATTCAAATCACAGTTGAAATTAGTATTAATGAACGATGTGTACTAGGGAAAGAAGTGATACCTAAAAAGTTCTTTCTACAGGAGATAGTTAAACTTCCACAATAGTGAGGCAATTTTGTTCTTGGATAGTTTGCAGTATTTATTTTTTGACTACTAGAACAGCACTACTGAATCTAACAGATTTTTCTGACTTACTGTAGATATTTATATTTATCCTCAGCTTTTGGGAAAGACCTTTCCTACAGGTGTTTTAAGAACAGAATTAATATCACTTGCATTTACCTAGTTATTTGCCGAGGCTCCCTGCACTGTCTCAGCTGCCTGAGGATATCTGAAATGCCTGGGGAGTGCTTGTTTTAGGATTACTCCTTTGAAATGAGGCAAATGAGATGAACCTCAGGTTTTACTGTAGGTTTCCTAGATACCTTCTACTTTCAAAGCTTGCTGAATGATGGTTACAGATCTATTAAAAATAATAAACTCAATTCACATTGTACAAGACTGGAGAGCATTTCTGCAAATTTCTTTTAAAAGTTATTTACTTTTTGCAGTGCAGGCAAGCCTACAGACTGTGACTGGCTATGTCCTTACACAAAGTGCTACACGGATGCACAGCATAAAGAAAACCCGCAGTCTCTCCTTCAAAGAATTACTTTTTGAGTGCACAAAAGTGAAACAAAACAAACATATCGGGAGATGTGAGAGACAGCTCCTACCAGCATGTTTTGTATAGACTGCATAAGCATATAGTTTGTATATGTAATGAGCAGATTAGAAGCAGTAACTGTATTTGCTTCCAGCATACTCATTAATTTCTGCTATAGCCCACGTCTATGTGAGGCAAAACCAATTTTGTGAGGCTTGGTCATGAGTCTTTTATTGAGTCAAGTTTTGTTTTCTTTTGTTTTCTCATTTGTGATTTTCTTTTCTGGGCCTTTTGGACATGCAATCTTTTCCAGATAAGACAGAGAAAAAGTCCGTTTTGGAATCTTTTCAATGTCTGAAGTAAGCACAGCACATTTTCAGCAAACACTACTTCCCCTGAAGTATCCTGATTTAAAATTTCAATGCCATATTTTTGCTGTTTATGTGCAACATCTCTAATTACATTGCCCCAAATAATCACCTCCAAAAGGAAAGGGTGACAAAAAAAATTACCAGCCTGCCAAGCAATTTGTAGACCTTGAAGTCTTCTGGGAGGGAGGAAGAATATAAATCCAGAGAAAATCTATCTTCAAGTAATTTTTGATAATAAATTTTGTCATTTTCAATTATTTTTTAACCATTATCTTCTGAATATAGTAGAGAAATGGAACATCTTGTTTGTCAATTAATGTAGAGCATTTTGCAATTAATGTTATGACATTTACCTCACTCTGTCACTATCAATATGACAATATAGTTACTAGCTCAATGTCTTCCTTGCTCTTGTATTTAGCATAAGGTCAGAATGAGTCACTGTCCTTTCTGTGGTTTACTCTTACCTCCTCTCCATGCATTATTCGTCTTGCCACATGAGATTTATTTCAAAAAGTTCCTGTGAATTTCTGTATGCTGCGGAGAGTCATAAATATGGATTTGGATAATCTAGTGTTTATTCAATGAAGTCAGTGCTCATTATACTGGAAATAAATTGTTAACTGGCTTTACTGAAACTCTGTTTAGAGTAAGAGCCTTATTTAGCAACTGGTTTCAAGTCTCTCATTTCTTAGGGTAGCTGATGATAAATCTATCAGAGATAGGCACTAGTATTCAAATATCAATAAGAAATACCACTCTGAATTTCCAGATGATGAGAAACAGAAACTTGCCCTTGATACAACCCTTCCAGCTATGGAGAAGAAGAACACCAGAAGACCTGGGATTTCTCCTTTTGTGAAAGATGAATGTCTCAGACAGCAATATGTACCTGCTTGTACATTGGTTCTCATAGGAGCTTGAAATGTTGAGTACTGCAAAGGAGACCTTGAGTGTTCTCCTTAAGAAGTCCAGAAGAAAAATGACTGGGATCATTTGGACAAATTAACATTTTGGGAATTGACACCATTTAGAAATAACAGCAGTAATATTCATAGGTTCCCAGGCACTAGAACAGGAAAAGAATTACATGCCATTAGGGTCAGTCTTGAGCAGTACTGCTTGCATGTCCTACTGAAGAGAAATCAGTAGGATTCTTTTAATACAATGAAACTGAAATGATAACTACAAAAATAATCAAAACAGTTATCTCTCAGAGACAGATGGACTGAAGTCCATGTTTACTCTCCTATAGCAGAGTAGTAAACACCTAATTTTCCTGGTAGGACATTTATTAACAGAAGAGAAAAATGTTATCTGAGATCCCTAAGAGAAGATGCCAAGAAAACAGTGCTAAGCATTCCTCAGTGAGGAAATTACTGTGCTAGGATCAGTACACACAAAATCTCTTTCTTTTGATAATTTCTTCTTTAGTTGCAAGATTTGTATTTGATATCAGCAAATTTTGTGATACTCACTAGGTTGTTTTCATATCTTCTTTTTTTCTTTTTTCTTTTTTTTTTAGATATCCATGCACCCTGAGCCAACTGCGGAAGACATTTCAGGCCCTTACACAGCATCAATTCTCATCATCAATACTCTCTCATGGAGACACTCTCTGAATTTGGCACTGAACAAAGAACAAAATTGTCCCTCTAATTGCTCCACTGCTGAAGGACATGGTCTGACAAAGACCTCTTCAGCTCCTATGGGAAATATTTTGGGAACAGCAAAGGATGCATGAAATGGATGCACGAAATGAAGAGGATGCTGACGGGAAATGGCTCCCAGCAACTGTGATCTCCTACAACTGTTCTTTAATCCTCCTATTGGTCTCACCTTAGTTCTCATCTAGCTTAGATAAGAGAAAACCACCAGAAAAAAAAAAAAAAGAAAAAGTGAGGGATTTTTTTTCAATATATCCTCTCTCTTTTCTATGCATGCATGGAAGTTTAGCCAATACAATATTGAATAAAAAGGATTCAGCTCAGTACTAAAGAAAGAGGAAGCCAAAGAAGATCATTTTTGTGATTTGAGACAAAAATGTCTGTCTATGTTTATTTGAGCTAGTGAGCAATCACTGCCAAGAGATTAACTGGTGCTTGAAATTAATGTATGAGCAATGAAGATAAGAAAATGTGCATTTCAGCCAGGAAATTAGAGATAGCTCAAAAAAATCTGCTCACATACAATATAGCCTGACACTTCTTAATAGTGGAGCTGGGTATGAGCTTTGAATCTGATGCTTCAAGCTCCAGCAGCATGAACTGAATCCTGGCTTCTCTCTGCAAGGGGATGGCAAATTACTGTGCATTCATGAATTGCTTTTCCACATAGAGCTTTTGGACTGTAAGAGTAATAAAGGACAAAATTGGGATTTATTTTCCCAAAAAGCATAACATTTGAGATGGATACAACTACACGATGTTAAAGTTCCCTCAAAAAATAACGATTTTGATGTAAAGTTATATACTAATGAAAAGATAATAATGAATGTATGCTGCATGAAGGCTATTCCACCCATCTTATCCTTCTGCAAGTAAGTGCAACAGACCAAGGTTTAGTAGATCACCTGAACATGCCTGGACCAACTTTTTAGATTTTGCAGTCTTTGAACTTCTTATAGTTGGATTTGAATCTACTCTTTTTTTTTTGAGTTAAATATCTATTTGAGAGAAGCAGAACAACTATATATATACCCCAAAATATGATGGTGGGTACATCCCAGAAGTTGGGCACAATCAGGACTCCGAAACACTTCTTCATGGGGTGAAATACCAGGGTAAAATAACAAGAATGTACAACAAGGCTATTTCTGAATTGGTGGATTTTGGAGTTGTTGTGGAACTCGCTAACCATGAGGTTGCTATCTTACAATGTTTTTCACCTTCCTGCACCCACAGGAGGCTCCAGCAAGCTTAATCTGCTTCCAAAAAGTGTTCTATATGACAATTGAAGGACAGAACTCAGAACTCCATATAACAAAAGCAAACAAAATATGACAGAAATTATCTCTGATTTTTTGGCAAGAGCTGAGAAAGTTAAAAAAAACATCAAGCAAGTACTGCCTACTGAACCTTCTTTGCAGTGCACAAAGATCAAGACTAAAATCATTATGTTGATTCTGTTATTTTCCTGTAAAAGTACATCGCAAAGTGTTGCTGACATGATACAGGTCCATCTGCAAGCCAGGGGAGAAGAAAAACACTTAAGAACAGTATAAATTAGGTGCTTCTCTGACCTGGAAAGACCCAGTCAGCCATGCTGTGATTCTAAATGGAGAAAAACAGGATAAGCCAAGAAAGAATTTATCTTGATATTGTCACTTCACCTGGTTCCTCTGCCTTCTCTCCTTCCTTCTCGAAATACACCTGTAACCATCCCAATTCTGCCCCAGAAATTAAAATCAGGTATTTTGCACATAAATACATATTCCCGTGGATGTGTGGGCTGAATAATAGTCTGGACTTTCACTCTTATAGTTCAGCCCTGTGATGGAGGAGCATCCACCTCTGCACCTCCAGGGAGACCAACAACCCTGTGCTGCAGGGCAAGGAAGGAGGCTCCACTCCGGTTTAGCCTCTGTAACCCAGCCTGCTTATGCGTGAAGCAAAAGCAGCAAAAGTAATTATTGCCTTATACAGCCAGTGTGAAATTGTTGCCGCCTCCAGAGAGCCACAGAAATAATTCTTTTATATGTGACCTTGCTCTTCATATTTGTCACAAACATAGTTTAGTCAGCTTTGGTTTTGGGGACAAAACTGGACAAGAACTGCTATCATGATGTTTCTTGCAATTTGCTTTTATGATTTATATTTATGATTTTACAGCACTCCTCTGATTGGTACATATGTATGCATGTATATATATAGATACGAAAAGCAATAATATGAAAAGAGTGGAGAGAGGGAATCTAGACCAAAGTACTCCTAAGCAAGCATATCAAGTAAGTGGTTGGAGGGTGGATCTCATGGAAGTTTGCAGAATGAAGAGGCAAATAAATTATTTTTTCTTCTCTTCCACTTTAAAATTCCTTTGATTATTCAAGAGTTTATGTGTTTTTTGTGTTTTTTTAATAGTGCATCATTTCAGTTGCTTTAATCTATTGATCCTTCATTAAATATATTCCAGGAATGTTTCTATTTTGCCCAAAAACTGACCACTGATCATTATTGCACAATGAGACTTACAAACAGGTCTCACTTGAACAAGTTGTCACTTCTTACATAGCAAATCAAAATCAGTTACTTAAAACATTTATTTTAACATCTGTGAAAAAATATATAGCATATCTTATTATTTGTATATAACAAACTCAAATTTTGTATTTTAACATACCTGTGAATACTGTGAATAGCTACAGAACTTTTCATTATTGTTGTGCCTCATCTCAAATATTTATTCTAAGCACCAGCCTGATATCTCCTAAATACTCTTCTGAAGTCCTGTAAATGAGATGGTGTTCTAAAATTATGTTCTAAAATGATATAAGCTATTAATGAGCAGAGTTATTAGTGGATTCTTATTGACACAGTCTATGCCATTTTTGTATTGTCTTAGTTTTGGCCCAGATGTTCAACCATCAGTTTTAGACATTAAGGAGGTGGATTTGGAAGCTCCAACAATCCAGAAGCAATGTGTTCTGTCAGGTTCTGGGGTGACCACACATTCATGAAGTTGTTTATATCTTATACCTGCAGCTATGGTAGCTAGCACTTAATGTGTAGTGTGTGCAAAATTCCATTCCTGTTTATTAATTGAACACAGTTTCTTTGTATGGAGAGGCCATGTGGACCTCCCAAGGGATTCATACGAACCTACAAGAAGCCTAAAGTCCAGTGTCCTCTTTCCCAATATTATCCATGTTTCTGAAGGAAGAGGGAAACAAATATCCTTCAAAAAAAATGTGGGTTTTTTTCTATATATGATATCATAGACTGACGGTATTAGAACTTTTACTAAGTTCTGACTGATGCTTTCCTTGCCAAATTGCTCTTGGTCAGAGTTGGGGGTATTAAAGTACTTGTCTGATTTAGGATGTGGATGTAAATGGTGAAGCTCAGTTTATGAGTTTCACTATTTCTGGAGCAAGGCTTCCTATATAATTCATTAATCTGCCTGATTTTTATTATCTGTCTTTCTGAACAATTGTCACCTTTCTTATCTGGCATTTTGACACTGAGGTTTAATGGCATATAAAAGGATGACAGGCCCATGCAGTGAAGTTACAAGACATACATATTAAATTGTTCAATTATTATTAGATCGTTCCATCCCAGAAATGAAATCTCTGCTGTTCTTTTCCCATTTAGGTTTTAGTTTTTGCTCCAGTAGGTTGAACATAATACTCTGTGTGAAACAATCTTCCTTTGCTTTCAGAAAAGAATTATTTTTCTGCTCGCCAGCAAAACAGAATGAGTGAGACAGCAACTAAAGGATCCCAACTACACCATTATCTTGCATAGATTTTGAGCCCTTCCAAAATCAATATAAATAAGTTTCATTAAACCAAATCCTCCAGCTTTAATACATCTAATATTACATTACTCTATGGAGGGCTATTCCCACACTTGTATAAACCACTTTGCCTTCAGAAAAATGCTGCATCTCCATGTTTGGGCTTCTGTAGGACTTGACTGTGTGGCTGTGTTAGCTTCAATTTTGAAACAAAAAATAGATCAAAATTGTTACTGATAACACTGTGCTGTCTTCTATTAGACAAGAGCTAATTAGACTCAATTATTCAAGTAGGTCTTTCTACCTCAGTGGTTTATAAGATAACTTTTTTTGTCTTTAGATTTCAATATATTTTTAAGCTGAAGAACATATTAAAGTTTAGATATATGTGTATATTTAAGCTGAGTATGACTAACATTAGTTTTCCTAATAATGACTGTGAAAATGTGCTATTCATATCTAACTTGAGCTCATTATTATACTATTATTATTAATCCTCATAGCTATATTTTGCTAAAATAAATAAGTTGATTCATAACAACCTTGAATTACTTACAGAGAGCAATATGCTCTTTCTGTAGGCAGAAGTACCATCTTCTCCGATGACCTGAACCTTTTCAACTGATATATGAGGTTGCAAAAGGTTCAGGGATGCACTCCTGCTGAGAAAGGATTCTCTGCCTTGTATGGAGCAGTTTATCCTTCACGCATGTGTTCTGTGCTTGGAAGTGTCTCTCTGGTTTCGCACATGTTTTTTATCTCTGAAATGCGGGGCTTCTGCAATATGCTTCCAGCATAATTCTGGACGAGTGCCTGTGTGACACACTCAGTCTTTGGAATGGATTAGTATGAATGGGAGTGCTTCGACAGCAGACATTGGACTGTCTTTGCAAGTAGATTTGGGTGAGATTTTCGTATTACCTGCAAGTCTTAAGAAATGTTGCTGGTAGCCATTCCTTTCCCAGGACATCTTGATGTAAAAATCTGTTTGCTAGAGGACTGGCTCTTGCACAGGAAGTGACATGCCCTTTTTTTTTCCCCCTTCTGGTTTTCTGGCTGTCCCTTGGTTACTACCAGCTGGATATATGAATATGATTTTGCAAGCTAGCTGGTTTTGTTATAAAGATAATTCTATTTAAAGCTGTGATAATATATATTCATCTTGCAGTGGTGATCACCTTTAGCATCCCTAGCAAACCAGTGAACAGAACAGCAAACATCTCTGTGTTATGAGAGCCACTAAGTCATCCACGTTGGGATGGAGATCAAGGGGTCTCCATTCTAACCTCCTGCTCTCTCAGCCTTTGCAAGGCCAATGTTCCAGCCCTGAACATCCTAGTGGTCTCTGTGGACTTTCACCAATTTGTTGATTTTTTTTCTGCACAGGAAGGCTAAAACTGGATGCCTTGTCTAGGTGTAATCTCACATGTGTTGAGTAGAGGATATCTCCTTCCCTTGGCCATACTTCTGTTTATGCAGCCCCGGATGCTGCTGAGCTGCTCTGCTGTTCAGATGAATGAGTGGACACGTCCAGCCAATGCCCACCAGGACCCCAGGGCCTTTCCTGCAATGCTACCCCCCATGCAGTCCTTGTTGTATTTTGTGAATCTCATGATGACCCGTTACTCCAGCCTTTTTTGGTTCCTGTGAACAGCAGTCTTGCTCTTGAGTGCATGGACAGAATGCCCCAAGTTGATATTATCCACCAACTTGATGAGGTTGCAGTTCTCTTCTAGCTCAGTGATGTCCTGGTGTCAAATATGGGGTCAGTGGGAATTACAGAAAAAATCCACAGAATGTAGTTTAGATTCACAGTGGATTGTGAAACTTCACAGAAACCAGGAGAGATACCAGGCCAATCTGGCAACAAACTGGTACATAAATATCCCATTTCCAAGGTCAATTCTAGCTTATGGACAAGTTCTACTCTAGTAGATCCTGACCTGCCCTTGTATCTGTAGAAATCTATTATTTCTACAGAAATGATACCAAAATCCACATCTTACACTCGCATTTGCCTCTTGCATATTTTTACAACCTTCCTTTCCCTTGAGATTCATTGGACTAAACTCTTAGTACTGTTAAAGCATATTCCCTAGGAAGCACTGCTCTTATTAGCTACCTACTGAAAATTTCATTGAGACATTTTTATGTGTTTTTCCTTCAGTGTCTTCCTTTCAGTTTATTTGCATGAATGGCAGACATCTTTCAGATTTCATGAATTCTTTATTGATAATATCATTATTTACTATTTGAACATCCAGGAATCCTTTTAATGGAGTGGCATGAAGATCAATATGTGCTTCAAAAATGTTTTCAAATTGCTTCCCATTCTGGCAAGTCAATGAAGTCCTACAGTAGGAGACTGAACAGAGCCCAGGTTTAACAGTAACAGGGATCTTCTTGGGACAGGACATAGGCATGTATATGGGACAAGAATGTTGTCGTTCTCGAATGTCATTGACTCTGTGTCTTTATTTCTAAATAGTACTTGAAAAGTCAAGTCTGAGGAACCCTCTCTTTTTATTTCTACTGGAGTTTCAAAATACCTGTCACAAAGTCAGCACAGACGTCTCTATGCGAGGGCAGTGGGTTTGGAGCTCAGATCCTCCTCCATCACCCCCAGGCCAGGCACCAAAAGCCTTTACAAATCCATCTGCAAAAATCCAGGCATGTTGTCTGCTTGTATCAAAAATGGAAAAGTTGCACTTTTCTGCAAGGGAAGTGCAAGGGAAAACAATAAAGCTAATTTCTGACTCTTGCTTAGCATTTCATTCATGTAGCTCTAAGTACAGTAACCATGTAAAGCCAGTAACCATGGCTTTTTTATGTGATTAAATAAATGAAAAGATGTTGCTATGTGATTGTTTCATGGATCTTTAGAAACAAACTATTCGTTTTTTTCTTAGTAGTTGAACAGTAAGAAGCCAGAGATCAGTCATAAAGGTGACAGTATTAAAGCGGGGAAGATATTTATTATATAGATTTATAATGCTGTCCTTGATATCAGACATAATATCAGTTAAGCTATGTGTCTGATTTCCTGAGGAATAAGAAAATAGTTTAGAACAGCTGAGATTTTTTTTCATGGTATCCTATACAAGTATATTCTTTCCATTTATTCACCATATCTTTATTGCTTGTTTTCTTGCTTTTTTAGGAGTTACCCTTCAGGAGCAATCAGAGGAAGAATAGTGTCTTGATGAGAATAACATAATGATTTTATTTAATAAAAATTGTTCATGTATTCATAGTCACAGATAATTTTCACATAGGACTCACTAGAAAGAATTATCAGCTGTAAATTAAAGGGATAAAACATATGTCCATCAATTTTCAGAAAATGATGATATTATTTGTCCTGGAATGTTTCCAATTAAGTGAATAAGTTCTGTGCTTTTGTGTAAAAAAGTACAGAATCACAGAAAGTAAAGTAATGGCAAGATAATTCTGAGGGAAATGGCAGCAGAGATAAGTTTGCTGTTGACTTGATTTCATAGTTTCCTGGTTGCCAGTCCCTGGATTGTAAATGGGTAACACTATATACAGCAGAAAGATCTTTTCATTATCATACAGAAAATAACTATTAATATAAAAATACGTTACTTGTGTACATAAGCATGTAAGATAAATGTGCAGATGTTATTTTATATATAGAAACAAAAAATACATTTATTAGAAGTAATTATTGTTGTAATTATAGTAAACTTTACAAAATGTACTAGGAAATCTTTTATTTTTTCCATAGTATTGACCATTGTGCACATATGCATATATGTATGCATAGACCCAAATTATCTATTTACATGAACTCTGCTTTGTTTGAAATTATCTTTAGCAAAGGACTAATAGTGCTAAAATAATAAATGAACTTTCATCATGTTCAATTACATTCTGTCAAACTGGAACATGGAGCTTTGTGCAAAGGAAGGACCAGTATAAAAATGAAAAAGGTCTCTCATTCTCTCCCCTTTGGCTTTTTTTCATTATTAATAGTTCTTCCTAAATTGCTTTTTGTTCTTCTGCCCCCTATTACCCTTCTCAGCTCTGCCATGCACCTGTGCTAGTCCCAGACGCTCTGTTCTGCTGTCAGGCTAACTAGTAGTTTGTGTTTTCATGTTCCTACAAAGCCCAGCCAAGCTCTGATTGCTCTCTGACTCATTCATTAACTCCTCTCATTCTCCTCAGTAGAAAAGGCACAGTAACCGTCTCCACTCTTTAAGACAGTTTAGTTTTCGGCAGGATTTTTTGGGGCAATGATATGCATCCACATGTCATTCCCTCCATTCCCTCCATTTCCCTCCATTTTGTTCTTCCATTTTGTTCTTCCATTTTATTCCCTCCATTTTGTTCTTCCCTCACTGTGCTGCCACTTTAGCATTCCTGTTCTTCCCAGTAACATACTGATCACAGTATCTTTTCTGCAAAATAACACCCTACTAAGCAGCCTGATAGAGAGATAATTTCATGGTGCTTCAGTACCCAACTACCACCAAGTGTTAGAGCTAGCTCTGCTGTTTTGACAGTAGTAAAATCTGTGTCTGTCACTCAGTCTGTGATAATGGGTAGTGAAGTCACACCATATCTATGCAGGGGCACAGAAAAGACTAGAGAACATTATGCTAAGCATACGTGCAGCTCTAAAGGTCATGGCACTATACTGCTCCTCGAATTTTGTCAGATCCATCCCATGATAAAAAATGAGTGTACAATAATAGAATAAGTGCTTGCAAACATTTTGCCAGTGAATTCAAATCACAGATTTATTTTAATAATAAACATAGGAGAGTATCTTGATTATTTTTTATTTGTGCTGTGTGGGTGGTTAGTATTTTATTTTTATTCAGATGATAACATGAAATCACATGATTTAGTTCTTTTGTTTATAGTAAAGCACCGAATTCAGTAACCAGATATACCAAGATCTTTACTTCTATTGAAACCATAGAGAAATAACATTACAATTATTACCAGCTTAGTTTATTTGATCTGAATATGCATGAGAAGCCATCCAGAGTCTGCTAAATATATATCAGAATAGCAAGAAAAAATGTTTTGTTTTTAGAAATCTAAGTTAAAAGCATAAGGATTTTGCAGAATCAGAAGTAGTCTTTAAGTATTGAATAGTAAAAATCTAGTGCTGAGTCAGTTATGATAATATAATTTGTACTTTGCCATTTAGGAGTGAATATGCAAGCCCAGAAGCTAGATCTCCTTGCAGAATGTTAGCTGTAAGTGAAAAGCATTAATAATTTCTGAAGGGCTTGATTCAGCCTCAAGCTGGAAAGCATTAACCACACTGTTCACTGTCATTGAGGAAAGAGCCTTGAATTCAGGTTTCCAAAATAGGAGATGATAGCACAGTTTGTAGCTGTGGCACATCAGGATCCAAAGCTGCCGATGTGTCAGCGATGCGGGATGAAAAGGGGAGCTGCATGAAAAGGGGAGCTGGAGGAATCACTGCTGTGTTGTGGTAATAGGCTGCAGTGAAATCCGGCAGAGCCAGGTCACTGGCGCTTGTATTTTGGGGAACAGGCACTGTGCTGCTCCAGAGCTGGTTCCTGCTGCAGTGTCAAAACACCTGACCCGTTTCTGATCTCACTATCTCATTTCCGACCGACATAACTGACACGAGTCCTTGTTTGATCTGCGAGATCAGAGGCAGACCTTGGGCATATTAGTCACTTAGTAGTGAATGGCTTTGCTCGATGATTTGGGAACAGGATTTACAGGTCTGACGCTCAGTTTCAGCAGCCGGATCCAGCCAATCCTGGTCTGTGGGGAAGGCTGAAAAGTCAGAAGTGCAACTAGAGGTGGGAACACATGCTTAAGTCTTGTTCATCTGTATGTGGAAGGCCTTTATTTAACCGGGCAGCAAGGGAGGAATTCAATCTTTTTCAAGATCCTGTGTTTTTGGCAGGCCTGTTTTGAAATCCCAGCTATACTTTGAACAAAGTCCTCCGTGCCTCAGCCAAGTGACACAGAAATTCAGGAGGTGGACACACAAACTAAGGAAAGATGTAAATCGTTGTTTTCACTTTAGCCTTCATTTAAATATGGAGCTGTACCCAACATCATTCACCCCAAATGCTCACACATCCTAATGCAGCCTTGGAAAGAGCTTCCTGCATTCCCTGAGCGGGTGGGAGGCCATGGGGCCTGGTTGTGGATCAGGAGGTCCTGTCACAGGTGACATGTGAGGCACCTTTACAGGGCAGCAGCCACTGCCCAGGTCCTGCCGGTGCTGTGGGAGCTGCCATAGCTGCAAATAGCCTCTTCCCATCGCTTTGCAGCACTTGCATTGAGAAGGGCCCTTTGCATTTTTGTTGCAGCTACTATTACCACCAAGCATCTTGTAGCTCAGATTGGTGAAACAGTCAATTAGTGAGGAAACTGGAATTTTAAATGAGTTCATTGCACTCCACTTCAAATTGCAGAATGCCCAAGAGTCAATACTGTTGGACTGCTCCATCATTTCATTGCCTCAAAGGGCAAAAATAATTTTTTAGTCTAGGAGACATAACAATTTGGATGACATTCAGATGAGCCAGCTAGGCCAGGAAACAACAAAAGGGAATGTGCCAGCAGATTATCTCTCTCTCTCCCCCAGTTCTCTGTCAGCTCTATAATCTCATTTACCATGCAACAGCGAAAAACACAGAGAAATCTACTGAGCTATCTTTATTTCCCTTGGTGGATGTGAGAGATGTTTGGGATCTACTGAGCTGCTCTACTTGGAGATTTCAGCAAACTGATTTAGGACTAGTTGCACTAGTTGCTGGACCTTCACTCATGTGGAATAGGATTTATTTTCCCCTAAAATTCCTGAAAATAAAGAGCCATTAATTTTTTAGAGTGGCACATATCTTTTGTATGATTGTCTTAAACAATGTAACCCAACAGTTACTGTTAATATTGCACTAACATCTTCAAGTCTCAGTCATGGATCAGAACATTGTCATGACAGACAATCTGCATTTTTTAAATGATTAATAAAGTATTTCCTTTCCCTCTCAAAAAAACCCTTTGCCACCACATGAGCTGAGGGTAGGATGTTTCAACTGGTTTATTCAGTTCTTACAACATTTCTCATACCTTCAGCCTTGCTGTATTTGGTCAATGGTGGATTTCTGTCTAGGGAGCTGGAAGGGACAGATCTCCCGGCATCCAGACAACAGTGGACATGAGTGCCATGTCCCTGCTCGTTATGAGCTGATACTTCAAAAACAGCAAGTTGAGTGAAGGAAGGAGTGAAGTTTGGGTGCCTTGCTTGGTCAGGTTTTCTTGTGTCACTGAGGCACGACTACTCTGACAGTTCATCCTCCAAGCAGGAGACAAGATATGCATCCCCCAGGCCAGCCTCTAGCTTATCACTGAGCTCTTTTATGCTCTCTTGGAGACTCATTTGCTATCTCAGAAATATTTTTTGTGCAGGCATATCACACTAGATATGGGAAAAACTCACTGTAAAGCTTCTTTGAAT
>JAVCKT010012912.1:18040-37268 GCA_032273925.1 Rhynchotus rufescens
TCTCAGATCTCAGGTTAACGGTCCTGGTCTCAACATTAGGCAGACAATAAATGCTCCAGTTTGCAAGGACGAAGTCCAGTTGGCAGCTAATGGTAACTTCTTCAGCCAAGGTAGTACAAATGTGCAGTGTGTGAGTCACAGCAGGGTTGGTGTCGTACAGCAGCAATTAATTTGCCCCTAAGGCAAAGGGGTCCAAATGGTAAAGGCTTTTGCAAATGGAATTTACCATTCCAATGCAAATAAGTAACTGGCAAACAATAACCACTCAAGCCTAAAACCTCAGCCAGCAGTTGGTTGACATTTGTACTGCAAAGAGTTTACAGATTCCCCATGAGTTGGATAGGAGCTGTGTTTGGCAGCAACAATTGATTTATTACTGTGACAATGATTAGAAATAGAAGGACCTTCTGGCAGCAAGTTTGTGATTTGTTCCTTTGCAAACAAGCAAGAAATGTCCAGCTGGCCAGTGGCCATTCCCAGGCAAAAGCCCAGTGGAGGATGCAGATCTTTGTCTCTTCTCTGCTTGAGTTTTGCCTGTTAAACAGTGAAGGAATTAGTTCTTCATTTTGCACCAAAAATACATGTGTATTTAGTAATGTCTCTACAAGGAGAGTAGGTCAAGGGGGCACAAAAGTCAGGTGTCCAGCTGTCTTCCAGATATTTCCCTTCTCAGGCATAGGGCTGAACTTCATTATTCATGAACACAGAATGATTCTCATTTATATCACAGCCACCCCTGTAGGGATCAATCAAATCCCCATTGTGCTGATGCCTGATTGGTGCCCGTGAGCAGAAAATTGCCAGAGCCTGCCTGGCTGCAGTTCAGAAACATCCCTTTTTTGCCATGTAAGGCTTAGCATGAGCACATTCTGATCAGCAGAGCACGTAAGCGCTTGTTTAAGGCAACCTCTGCCAGCAAACCATTTCAGAATGTTTTAGTTCTTTAAGAAAGTGTAACTTAGGCATGTGCAAAAATAGTTGGCTAAAGCAGAAAGGGCTGCTGCATCCAAACCTTGAATCCTTTCAGCATTACACATTAAAGAAAGTTTCCATTGGATGTATATAGGGTTTTTGAGGGGTTTTGGATAAGATGAGCAAACAAATTTCTCTCATATGCCTGTTCAAAGTGAGTTCCAGTGAACTAATAATGCTCCTGCAGAGAAGTGCAACTAGTGGGAGAGCACTCGGCATCCACGAGTATGTAACAGGTCTGAGCTGAAAGAAGGATGAATCATTTCAATTTTCCTAAACAAGATAATGAAGTGTAATAAGCTAAAATTAAACTATGAAAAATGAGGCTGAATGAAAAGAAAAATATGCCAGTAACAAAAGCTGCCCAATTATAAAGAAGTCTGGATGGGAAAAATGGAAGCAAACAAAATGGCATAGAGTATTTGATGATAATTAATCAGATATGGGCTCAGAGAGCACGGTTAATTCTTCATTGGCTGGTAATGGTCAAGCTGAGACTTGTTAGATGTGTGAAAAGTTAGTGCATGTTAATGAATAGGTTATTTATTTGAATATAGCAAAGAACATATGTGGCATATAGTTTTTGCTGTAAAAGCGATACAAAAAAAATTCAGCATTGAGAGACATCTACCACAGAGTATGACTGAGTCAAAACAGCTTCATATTTTGAATATTGAGTAAAATTGTTATATCTTAGAAATTACTAAGCTATTAGGCCTGGAAAATGCTGACTTTGTAATGTTGATAACTGTAATGCAGTGGAAACATTGTTTAGAATCGGCGGAGTGCATCTTAGTGATAAGGAATTTCTCCTTAATGCTGTTACAGTAATTGAAGCTGCATTTTATCTCTTGCATAGCAAAGTAGGTTGAAACAGATAGAATATTTTTTAAAATTCCTTTCCACAGTGCTGACCAATTTTCCACAGTCATCTGGCAATTCCTCCTCTGATTTTCCTGCACTTTGTGGAACTTGTGTTCTCTAACAAAAACTCTAATAAATACAAAGCATTTAATTTTTTTAAAAGATGTTTAAATGCTGCAATGTGTATAGGTTACCTCCTTACAGAATAGAAGTTCACAATATTCCACGCTAAAGCTGAAAAACAAAGCACTAGAACCAGCTCCTAGGTACATACATACATATCTGAATCCAGCTGAATTCAGTAAAGTAATATACTTAAAATAGCAACACCTGTGCAGACACATACACCATACAATTCAGCCTTTCTTTCTATTTTGAGATGTGATGTTTGAAAGTCCTCTTCATAAGTTCCTTTTAAGATTTACCTTTCTTTTTATGGTTATTCTATATCTTCTCCTGACCAGAGTGATTTAGCAGTATTTGACTTTCAGTGTATTAAAAGATAATCAAGGTTTCCCTTATACGGAAAGGCAAAAGGCAGCATCAAGACATAATCAGCTTTCTCATATACATATGAGAGCACTAGAAAAAAGGTAAAAAAAAAAAAAAAAGAAGCAATTAATTGGCACAGCTTCCCATGTAGCTTTCAGATTTTTCTATCATCTTCATTTTCCTTTTTGCAACTCATGCATTCCTTGTGCATTAGGCTGGCTTGTTTGACTGCCCCATTACCCAGTCTGACACTCCTAAGACAGGCAAAGCTCCCACTGAATTCAAGTCTAATATGGGTAATTGTAGGAAGAGAAACCAATTTCACTTTTAGTAGTATATCTATATACTTATACAAGTGCATGTAATACACATTGCCTGCAGTCTACATTCACACAAGTGTTATATCACTGCGACTTTTGGTGAAATTGCTTCTAACTTACACTGTTCAATAAAGAATTTATTCCTCATACCATTAAGAACAGTTCGTCTTAAAGGCATTGCATCATGCAGAAAATTGCTGTTGTGAAAGAAAATGTTAATATGTGCATGACCGGATATTCTAGGCAAAATACAGCAGATATCTGAAAGGATAGAGCACCAAAAAGAAAGGACCAGCTCCTCAAAACCTGGTTGGATTTCAAGCGTCTTCTCATATGCATATGCCATGGATAAGTAATACCAGTGTAAATAAGAAATATTGAGGTTTGTCAGGATCTATAGGATTGACATCAGCGTGGAGAAAGGAAACATGTCTACCTAGCATGATTTAGGGCACACTGTTCATGTTTCTTCTCTTAACACAGACATGGCTGAAAGAGGATTAGGAATTTTTTGTTTCTTTCTTTTAACATGATTAATTATCAACACAGATATTTGGACTCTTACTGACATGTAAGTGCTCTCTTTCAACACCTCTTCCTCATTCTTTCATGCAGTCTCAGAAGACCATTTGATATATTTATTGGAAATTAAAAGGGCTTATTATAGATCTCTTCCTGAAAAGTCTGTATGTATTGAGAGAATATCTGAGGTTTTGAAAACAAATCATTATTGGTGACTCCTCTTAAACTTTTCTTATCAAGCGGATTTGAAAGGCGTATTATGTGGAATAATGTTGCCCAACAGGTTACTGTATAGCATCATTGTCACTTTCACCTAAAATAAATAGCCCGTAGCAATGAGCTCCACGCCACAGCAGATGGCCTCACCAGCTTCATGTGCTGAGTGCCAGCTTTGTCTGTACTGCAGTAATGGGCTGTGTGTCCCTCAGCTGCCTCTCTGCTGTTGGGAGCCTCTTCTGCCTCTTCACATGTGCAGATTTCCACCTGGACTGGTGGTCAGAGCAGATCAGTGACTAAATTAACCTTATGTGGCAAATAAATGCCATACCTGCAGCCCAAGGCAGGTTCTCGTACACATCCAACAATAGAAAACAGTGATTTTCTAGCATGTCTCACCACTAATTTCTTTTAGTCTTTTCAAATTATATATATGCAGCAGTTCTGTCAAGTAAGCTAGCTGTAGATGGTTGTTTCTGCCCCAAAATGAAGTTATTTCCAAACCCAAGGTGGCTTTTCAGCTGTGACATGCCACCCAGAGTGTAGTATGAGCCGTTGTGCTATGCGCCTGTCACTTCATTGAGACTAATGTGATGTGTCACAAAATACTGCAGCCGTTTCCCACACTTCTAAAAGCAATTTCCACTCCATTAAATTCTATCCTTTATGGTGTCCTGAAAGCCGGAAATAGGCTCCGTTTTACCTACAGTTTTAGCACTTGCTACCAATCTACCCTTCATGGTTTGTTAAATTAAAACTACTCAATCAGATTCTGCTATTAGCTATTCTATGTCAACTCAGGAGTAATTCCAAATTTACTGCTGAAGTGGGCTGTTGGTTAGGAATTGAAAGGGGATTTCTTTGGGCTGCATAGACCAGATCTCCTATGGGATATCTTCTCCACGGGGTAGTTTGATCTGCTCATTGTGAACTGAAATTTCCTGTGCAGTGAAATGAAGAGCTTTTGTTTCAGAAGTGGGTTGACATCAATTAAAATTATAGCAGGTCCATTTTCTCTCCTGAATTCTGCTGAACAGGTTTTCTCGATCACTGCCTTTTCCTCCTAGAACTTCCAAATTCTTATGTGGGGATGTCTCCTGAGGGAGTGAAAATGAGTATTTGGGAAGCAGTGATAGCCAGATAGATCCAGACAATCTGTGTAGTTTCCTTTAGTCAGTTTGCCCTTTTGGAAGGGCATCCAGATCCAGGAAATTAGACCCTAGGTCCAGGGCTTATCCTGGAGACACCGTTGTGCAGTAGAGCTTCAGACATGCTGCAGACACTTGGGGAAGCTCAGGGTGAGGGCTGATGTTGGTTCTGTAGACGGGCTGAGTGGAAGGAGAAGAAAAACCTTCATAACAGCCCTGCAGCTGAGCCCTGCTTAGCACTGAAACTAGTGCATGAATTAATGTTTTTTCACATAGGAAAGGCCTTTAAACCTGGATTTACTTTTTATTGAGCCAGTTCCAGCGGGTGACAGTGACTCCCACAGGTAGGTACTGATAGTGATGAATTTGCTCTCCTCTGGGCTAGTAAAGAGAGTTTTTGACCAGAGGGTAAATAGACACCCTGGGAACTAACTAGAAATTACACAATTTATTACTTCAGATTTGATAGAAAGCCATCGACTGTTTTTTTTGAGGATGATGGAGAGAGAGACAAAAGCTACCTCTTTTGTAGTAAACTGCACAAGAGCCACAGCCCCTATTCTGACTTGATATGGACATATTCATGCAATTAATTTCTTTTAGCCTTTAAATTACAATTCCGCATCCAGATCCCCTGTAGACGTTGGTTCCTGGAGCGTGGGAGTTTCTTGGGGAGTGCTGGCTAGTGCAAGTGAAGATTGTGCCAGGGTCTCATCAAATAGGTGAATGATGTGGGTGATCTGTTGAGATGCCAGGGCCCATGTTATGGCTTTAGCAATTCGGACTTAGCCAAAATGTCCACAAAATACTCAGGAAAAGCTGAATTTGGGAAAGTTAAAGGTGGACTGCACTGGTGCAACCAGTGCCCTTCACATGCAGACCACAGGCATAAGATCTAAAGGACCAAACAGGTTCAGGTTTCCTCCTTGCAAGGACTTCAGATCCCGTTCTAATTTTTCACTTGAAAACATCCACTGCATAGGAGCAGGGAGATCTTGGCTCAACTGGAGCTGTTGGATGGGATTGCTTCCTCCCCATGAAAGACTTGAACAAGCTTCTCCTCCAGTGTGTCAAGCTTTGCTTAATGAAATTAATTATTTTATGAAATTAATTATTTTATGAAATTTATCTCAGCCGAATGAGGCAGAATGACCAAAAAAAAAGTGAAAAACAGTGTTCCCCCAGCCCAGTTTATCATGTAAGGCAGAGCCTTCCCTCCAGTTCAGTTTCAAAGATAGTAGTGTATGGTGTGGTTCCTTGGTCTGCAAGACCTACCACCACTGAGTCTCTAGAAAGCCTCTTTTTTTAAGACAGCAGAGCCCAATTATGTCTTAGCTCTTCTCACCTCAGTCTCTGCATGTGCTGCAGGCTGCCCATGATATCTCTTGCTCACTGCCCCTGTCTCCTATTGCTCCTGAGACAGTCCCTAAGTGAAGATAAGTCAAACCAGCAAGAATCCACACTGTCCACCCACAGCCTTTTACTAATGTATAACTACAGCAAATAATCCAACAAATATGCTTCCCAGTGCAGCAAGCTTCATGGAATTTGGCTTAACCACAGCCTGAGCTTGAAGGGCACCAAAGTTGGCCCAAAACTCTTTCCACACTGATATAATGTAGCAAACCCCTCTACTCAAAAACATGACTCACTGGAGAAATTAGCCCATAAAATCACTTCTGATAAAAGAGGTTTAGCCTTTATTTAATACCATGTTAAATAAATTGCAAATTGCAGCGGTGAGGATTTAGTACTTTAGTACGGTACTAACCATATTACTTAGCATTTATATAGTGCTTTGCCGATTCAGAGCCCTTTGCTAACTTAATTCAGCCACCCTCTGCATATCATGAGGGAAGTCAGGAAGATTTAATATTCCCATTGATAGATGAGGCATATTGTTGGGACTGGCAGAGCTCCCTTACTTTTCCTCTTCTCTGGCCCTCAGTCCCACCTGAGTTAATTTTTGATGGGTGCAGCCCATACTTAGGTCCTGGAAATCCCCGGCAGAGCAAGAACTAGAATCCTGTCTCTGTGAGGAGAATCAACTAATGTCCAATGAAGGGAGACGTCTAAGAAGATGTTAAGGATTTAAAAGAACAAAGCTGGAGGCTCTGGAATGGGAATAGGGAGGGAAGGAGGTGGAGTGCTCAGGCTGAGGAGGTCACATGGATGTACTGTAGGTCTTAGATGGGAAAGGATATGGCACAAAGGCTGGTGGGATGCTCCTGGCGTCGAAAGGGTTCAGGGTTGCTTTGATTTATGTTACTTGGTGAGCTCAGGTAGGACATGGTAAAGGGAAGAAGGAGAAGTCTTTAAAACCCGATTGGACACAGCCCTGTGCAACGTGCTCTAGGTGACCCTGTGTGAGCAGGGGGTTTGGATTAGATGAGCTCTGAGGTCCCTTCCAACCTTAAGCATTCTATGATTCTGAGTGCAACCAGTCTGACATGACCGGGACCCTGTCTCTAAGTATTACGGGGCACAGGGCTTCAGAGCAGTAGGTATTCCCGGAGGTAGAGGAACAGCACTAGGAGTTTAAGTAGCTGACAGGTAGTGTTAGGAAAAGGCCTGAGCATGAGAAGAGCCCTACGTGGGATTTCTGTGGAAAGAGTCATGCAAAACTAGGAGTACTGCCCGGGATGGTGGATGCCTGCAAGTCACAATGGTATCCAGTCCCTGTACACACCACCACCATCCACCTCCAGCTGAACTCCCCAGCCCGGGACATGGCTGCTCCTGACTGACTGCCCCATCCTTGCTTTTACAGTGAGAAAGGCAACATCCCTAGAGCTACAGAGAGAATAAGTGACTTTCAACACTACTCCATGTACTCTGTTCAAAGAGGAAGGGAAAACCAAGCAAGCTTGAAGTCTAACTTTAAATTGCCCAGTAACCATTAGTTACTTGGGAGCAAAAACATGGTCGGGAAAGGGCCTTGGAGGCTCTGCCTCCGATGAGAAAAGGGTGGTTAGAGCTGCTCTGTGGGGTGCACAGAGCTATGAGCTATACTCATAGCTGCTCCTGGGCTAGAAGCTCCATCAAATGGACCAGGAGCCACAGGGAGGAGAGCAAGGACCAACATGGCCCATCCTGCCTCACCCAGCACCATAAGCACAGGGTCCTTGCTGGCCCGAGTGAGACGAGCCAGGAGCTGAGAGGGAACCTCCTGAATCTCTCCCCTCTTCCCACATTTCCCCAGGACATCACAGCCATGTCCCATCATTTCATGGTCACATCCATGTCTAGGACAGGAGCTGCCTGGGGCTGCAGCTCGACCCAAGCTGCTGCGTCTCACCCAGGCAAGGGGCTGCTCTGCAGGCTCAAATTCAAAGAGTTCGAATAGAGATAGTGACCCTAGCAAAGCACTAGCGATTGTTGTGCTATTGGGGCTCCTAGCTTTAAACACACAAATGTGCCTGTGTGCAAATTCACCCCCTCCTCTTAAAGCAGGTGAACCTCTTGGTTTCAATGTGTGTCTCTAGCAGCAGTCAGACCCATACATTGCAGTCTTTACTCACACCAAATTAATGCATACTTTTAGCAAAGTAATGATGCTATTATTGATTAATAGGTTGATTAATCAATAAGATACTTGACTGAATAATACCTACTTACTACCTGTGTAAAATAATATTTGCAAAACCATAGTTATTGCAGGACTTAAATCGGCTTAGCATCTTTTTAAAATAACCTGGGTTTTTTTCACTTGGATAGTTATTTTAGCATAAAACAATTAACTTTTTTTGAAAGTTTCATGACACTGACTTTCAAAGAATTCAAGTTTCCTCTTTAGCAGTATCTCAGCTTAATTCTTCTATAAACTTCCCTTTCTTTAAAAGTGATTTTTAAAAAATTGTAAATTAACTTCATATTTCAAAGACTACTGGAGTAAAAAGCCTTCCTGAAAGGTCTCTGCAACAACAAGTTATTATGTTGTAAAACATTAGAACAAACATTTTTTCATTTGCTTCTTAAAATGCATTGATTTTGTTCCACATCTCTGTCAATAAATAGTTTCAGGTAGTGTTTAAAATTAGATTTTTAATGGAAAGAAAAACAGATAGCTATGAAAAAAATCACCTCAAATTTCATTAAAATTAAACCTTTCATTGACTGTATTATTCTACACGTAGCATATGCTCATACTTTTATTAACTCTAGGCTGACACTGCTTTAACTTTTTGCTTTAAAACTTCTCCCAGTGAAATTTGTGTTACCATTTCAAGGAACAGTGTCTTACATGCAAAGCACTGGACACAGCCTAGAAGACACATTTTTTGTGATATTGTTCTTTATTATCACAGGTACAGAATTCTGGTTTGGCAATGTTGCACATTCAGATCATTGAACACATTGATCGAGGAAGGAATTTGCAGTCTCTAAAATGATTACAAATGGGTTTTGTCAGGATGCATTCATTATAATCACTCTGATCTCAATGGAGTCCTAATATTGTATTTTGGGTAGTAACAGCCAAGTCTTACCAACCGTTGATGAAGATACCATGGGGTTAAATTCTATTCACGCTGGAAAAGGAAAGCAGTGCTTACTCCCAGGACTGACAGATCACTTGTGTCTTCTCATTAGCTGATTGGCAGGATATTCTGATCTATAGCTCAGCACTGACAGCTCCCCGTTTATTTGCAGCTTTGAAGCCTGGTTCTGTAGTGCTTCTCATCTGACAGCAGATGAATGAAGGTGTCACTGTGGGACACTTTTAAGCGGCTGCTACAAGAAGGACCCTCCTTGCCTTCCCTCGCAAAATCCTCCGGTTCATTCCTGGAGGTTGCAGCTTTCCCCTCGGCTGAGTTTAGCTCCATCAGCTCCAATTCGTGCTTGGCAGCTGTTTCTAAAACTCTCTGCTTGTTATAATACCTGACAAAGTTGTTAATGATGGGGTGGATGGGAAGGGCAATTGCTATCACCCCACAAAGAAAACTGATGGCAGCATTCAGTTTTCCTAGCGTTGTTTTAGGGTATATATCTCCATATCCAACTGTGGTCATGGTGATGATTGCCCACCAAAACGACTGAGGGATGCTTTTAAATAAGGTTTCAGGGTGACTTTGCTCCATGGTATAACCCAGGGCAGAGAAGACAAAGATTCCCACAGCTAAGTACATCAGCAGCAGTCCCAGCTCCTTGAAGCTTCTTTTCAGAGCGTACGTTAGAGTCTGCAGCCCTGAGGAGTGCCGAGCAAGCTTGAAAATCCTTGCAATCCTCATGATGCGCAGCGCCTGCACAGCCTGTTGGACATTGCTCAGCTCCATGAGCTTGGCTCCCAGGTGAGTGAGGATCAGGCTGACATAGAAGGGAAGTATTGCTAGGACATCGACAATGTTCATGAAGGACAGAGCAAAGTAGAGTTTATTTGGAGAAGAGATTAGCCTAAGCACATACTCCATGGTGAACCAGCCTATACAGACAGTCTCTATGCTGTCCAGGGTTGGATGCTCCATGCGGTTCCCCTCTGGGTCCACAACCTGCAGGTCCGGAATGGTCCCCACACACATCACTATGGAGGAGATCAAAATAAACAGAAAGGACAGAACTGCAATTACTCTAGCTGGGTAGGATGATTCTGGCTTCTCCATGAATTTCCAGATGTATTTTTGGCATCTTTTCCAGCGATTTTCAGAGGCATCCACTCCCAAGTCATCCAGAATCAACTGCACTCTTCGGGCTATTTCTTCCAGTTCCTCCTTTTTTTCACTCAGGTGAGTTTTGCAGCAGTCGTCCAAAAATTTAAGATCCACTTTCCAAAATTCCATCTCATTCTTGAAACATATAGGGCATATTCCTTTCTTCATGTGAATTTCTCCAAAGTAGTATACATCAATAATGCATTTGAAAGCATCTGGATCTCTGTCAAAGTAAAACTCTCTTTTTCCAGGATCATAGTCATCACAGAGGGAGAATATGCTATCATATCCCCCTGATAAGCAGTTGACCAGCTCTGCCAGCCGTGTTTCTGGATACTGGTTCAGGTTATCTCCATAGAACACCTGCCTTACTCCACCAACATTGACCACAATCTCTGCTTCTTCATTTTTTTCTGGTCCATTAGTATGCATGTCTGGAAATTTAGAGTCACCTGCCATTTTAATTGTATTGGATTTTATTTGATTCTTTAGCCTGTTGTTTGGCTTCAAAGCTCTGTGTTTCTAATTTCTCATGAAAGCAAATCAGCACAAAGCCTGCTATATTACAAATGTTACCAAATTGACTTGGAGTCGTGGTGGGAAAGGTTACGGAAATAAACCTGCAGCCAGGAAAACCTGGTGAGGTATGCAACAAGCTGCAGCGAAAAGACAAGTCATCTGGCTGCTATTCCTGAAAGCAGGATGTTAGAAAGCTCCAGCAGATTTGAAAGAGAAGAAACTGTTTAATAAAACTCACCCCTCTGCTCAGTGCTCGAGAGTCTTTTCAGGTTCCATTCTCTCTCTAAAGGGATATTTATTCACGGGTTGGAAGTCACGGCAGAGAAATAAATCCCATGCTCTGATTAACGCAAAGTGAAGTGACTGACAGCTCTCAAAGAGACAAGCAGCAGGCTGTGCCCACGGAAAACTGTTGCAGTTTTGTCCTCCGTTCCACAAATTTCCCTGGGAAGCTGCTTTTTAATTTGGCTTTTCCTTCCGTTTTCGTTTTACTTTGAGATCTTCCAGAGTTTATCTGCTGACTCTGTCACACAGTCAGTGCAAGTGTGCAGAGGAGAAACTTGTGCTTGTTTTCCCTTTGCAGTTTCCCAACACAATAGCGAATCCCGGCTGCGTGGAGCCGTTTCCAAACTCTACCCTCTTCTGGCGAGAGCCAGCAAAGCACCAGCATTACAGAAAATACTGCTCAGCTATTCATATGCCTGCCTCGCTGTAAAGTAACCTGTTTTCATACTTCAATGCACTTTAATGATTAAAAAAGACAAATATCAACCAGCAAACACAATAACATAATGTAGAGCTGCAGTTCAGCTTTTCCATGGGAAAGAGCCTCTTATCAATTTCTTCTGATGGTAGAAGTCAGAGAGAAAAAAGAAGTGAATTTTTGAGCGAGTGCACAGTATAAATCTTGCTTTCAGTGGGACTGGTGTAAGTCCAGAGTAATTCTCTGTCAGGACATTGATTTACTGTAGATTTGCATTAATATCTTTGAGGATAGAACAGATATAATAAAGTTTTGTTAGCAGATGTAGAGCAAAACTTCTGCAGCACTTTATAGATGTTGCACAAAGATCTGTGTGCTTGTTTTTTGCTATGTTTCCTAGATATGTGGTAAACTTTCTCTGGTGAGTGTTCAACTATTTTACCTATGATGATTTCTCTGTGAATGCCACTTTCCATCAACAATGTTTTATACTGTATTCAGTCTAGCACTTAACAAATAGAATGAAATTAACAGTAGAATGAAAGCCTTTTAACTTGGCTTTCTCCAGGTTCCCATATTTCCAGGTTCACACGAGCTGATTGCTGTGCCAACTTTGCATTTGTAATGCCTCAATATGACTACACAACTCTAACAGCTAGCTAACAGCTGTGATCCAGCAAAATCCAGCTCCTAAATGACTTATTTCAGCAGTGCTTGGCCCTCTGCAATTTCCTGGACTCCTAAAATCTTATGAGTGGAAGGATAGCAAGGAGTGAATCCAGCCCCTTTAGGCTTGCATCCGTCTGAGGAAAAGGGGACATTGAGCTCATGCCAGCAGCACTGGTGCAGGGACCCTGGGGGCACACGGTGCTCCAGGCCACCTCCCTTGCTGGTGTGTGCCTTCTCCATGGGAACTGGGGATTAGCATGTTCTCTTGGATATACAATAGACATGGCATGTGGACACAGCCCTAAATACCTTGCGTGCTGCTTGTGGATAGCCCATGAGTCTTAGACATGCACAAGCTATGAGTTAAAATCACGGTCCTTTTCAGGTCAGGGTCCTTTTCAGACCTTCGAATGACCCTCCTTGTCTCTGAGATGTTGCATGCTAGAGGAAACTGAAAACATAACAGGGAAGAGATGTGTCTTCCAAGTTTGAAGACAGTGAACTAGCACAGTCCTTTTCTCTCTGTCACACACACCTGTGCACCCACCACTCCAGAGCAAAGAGGGCCAGGAACAGAAACTCCAGGGGTTGTTAGACATCTATTTTCTACCCTGACAGATGAACTAGTGCACACTGTGGTTTTCATCTTTGTAGCCCTCACCTAATTCAAATGACTGTTCCTGGAAAAAAGGATAAATCTATCAGTGTACACCTGTACCATGTTCTTAAACTCTGGACATCAATGCCACCTCTGGTGTGTTCCTGAGGATACCACCTGCTGTAGATGTAATGCAAGATGTAATTTGAGGTTTTTTCAGACTTTTATAGAAGATTTGTTAGTTTTGGGGGAGAAGAAAAGTACCTTGAAGATGTGGAACAATCCTACATTGCTAAGGGTCCAGAAATAAATATTTACCTAACCAAACACACACTGGAATGGGAGTTCTTTGTCCCACTTATGAATTCTATAGCTTGATTTTAGCACAGTCAATTTTAAGATGCCAGTAGCTGTGACGTGCTTGCACATGTGAAAAGGTGGGTGGGGTTACTGACTACCAGAATCGTTCAAGTTAAAACTGAAAACTTTCAAGTTAAAGATTTGGAAAAGTTAAATTTAAAGGTTGTTAGAATATATCTGTGTAGGAAACCAGGTTCTTTAGGTTCTAAGCTCAGATTTTACTGCCTCAGACTTGTGCTCTCCCTGATCAATGATTGATTATAGTGACCTTTTGAATTTTCTTCGGGTAGCAATAACAAATTAATGTGTGATCCAGCATGATCAATGTAGAAATCAGCACCTTCATTTCCAAAAATGTTTGGTTTTCTCTTGCCTAGTAATTTTAAGGAAAAAGAAATAAAAGAAAAAGCAAAATCCTATGAGACAAAATAGTCTCATAGGATTAGTACATATATCGTTCAATTTGAAAGGTGGAATCAGCTCTTAAATATAAATCTCAGCACATTTTTAAAGGGTTAGGGAAAAAAAAACTATTTTTGAAATGCTGGATCCACTTTTATAAAGATTTTACTTACCGTGGCTGCTAAAATTCTTGAACTTTATTCTGCCTTGTCTTGCACCTTTCCAGAGTTCTTTACACCTTTGAATGTGGCTGTCAAGTGTTAAGTGATCTGATAGCATTTCAAATCCACTTTTATAAATGTAAATGATCCAAAGAAGGGTCAAGGGAAATCATAATGAATTAAGACCTTGTTTTTGTGATCCAAATGAATGAGATAGTCTCACTGGACAAATGTTTTTTGTCAGACTTAGAGCAGCAAATGACAAGAGTGGAATGAATAATTTGGAGCAAACAATTTATTTCACTAATTTAATTCATTTTTCATCCATGAAAAGAGATCTAATCTCTGATCTAATAATTCTAGTAGATAATTCTTGTCCTGTGACTCATTTATGAATAGTTTGCTGCAATTATCAATTATTAGGGATTCTAAATCCAACTTCTATTGATTTGTGTGAATTTGACAAACAGGTCATGCCATGCTCTTCTCTCCGTTGTAAGTCAGTGAGGGTTAGGAGCTGAGTTTTTAGAGACCTTACAAGAAATAGAGCAGGTTTTTGTCTATGTGGACTTAGCTGGGGTTCAAACACTGTAGCTGAAAAGAAGGCTCCCCAGGAATGAGGGGCCAGTCAGGGACATTCCCAATAGGCATTCTGCAAGTACCCAACTGTTTTGGAGACTACAAGAACTTCCTAGACTAGGTGGAGACCAGTTTCCACTTGGCCTCAGTGCCCAAAAACATGTTTGAGTGCAGGTAAAGGTAACTGGAACATAACAACAGATGCTGGGTCACCTGCTGCTGCTGCAGACCTGATTTTTCAATATTGTGACTTCTAAGGTACAGTCATAGGGTCCTCAGAGACCCCAGAACTACCAGCCATTTGATGTGAAGCTCATTCTTACTCAACATAACCCCCATCCCACTTCTCCTTTTGCTATGTTGTGCTTGATTTTTGTGGGTTGGAATGACACAGATTTGGATGCATCTAGCAAGAGATCTCTGTATCTGCTGCACATCTTGCTTTCAGATAGCTGCAAGTTAAAGAATGGTGCTCAAGACAATGTCAATGAAAATGTACCATAGAAAAGAGATCTAAAGGAGAAAGCAATAAATAAATAGATAAATAAATAAGCTTATTCCTTTTCATTTTCTTCCCTTAGTGCTTTCTGAGGAAAAATCTTTCAGTTTGCCACATGGGCCTCTTTAGTAGCTGTTAGCACAAGCTTCTGTGTGGAAGAAGCACCATATAGTTGCTTAGTGCCAGTCACAAGAAATGAGAGGAAGATAATCAGGAAGGAAAAAAAAAGCAATGAACAACATCTTCTCAGGCTTTGGAAGGAGCAAGTCATCCAGAACAGCTACTCTGGTTTCTTTACTGTTACCAGCATAAATGACAGGAAGGACTAAGTCTAAGACTTTTTCAGGATTTCAAATCAAATGAGGCTTGCAGCAGTTACTTACATGGCCTTGCATGGCCCACAGGAACATCTAGGCAAACCTGGACAAATTAATCCAGCTAACATACTGTGTTGTTTCATTGTTTGTACCTCAGTATTGCAAATTTGTTTTAGATAATATCTTAATTTATTCTTGAAATTCACTGTCTTGCCACTCTGTGAGGAAACATGGCATTACGTGCCACCAGCCATGGTGGTTCCCAGAAGAGATGCTGGGACACTTACACATTACCAGTGCCCCATACACTTCTCTTATGTATCTGCAGGGTATCCGTATGTGACTCACTTTCATAGACAGTAATACCTCATGTGACTAAAAGAGAGCTGTGTTGTGGGTTCTCAGCAGTACCGGGAAAGCTTCCTGACTGCACATGGTATCTATCTCTATCTTATGGTCACAGTGATGACTGACTGGTGGTCTCATATGTTCACAGCGGCCTAACAGAAGAAATGTGAGTGTGAAAGTCGTCCACTGATGACAGATATTTCTCTCAATAAAGTGAGTGACTACATTTTTTAATACATCTGTATGTTTTATATGACACTTTCTCAGTATATCAATCTTCCTTTCGATTGATACGTAACAGCAAAATGGCTGTGGTCTTAAGTAAGATGTTATGAACTGTTGGAACCAAGATGGATATCTGGACTGTACCAGAAAAGCTTTCCATGACTCAGGGACCTATGTGTCTATAACTCCAGTATATATGCATATTTTCCTTGGATTAATATTTTCTCAGTTTATTTTCCCCTCTATTAGTCACTTTGGGCATTTTTCAAGTTCAGTAGTTGCAAAATTTATACGTACGCAGTCAATTCATTATAGCAGATTGATTCCTCAGATCTTTTAATTAATTCCTTATTAAAAGACTGGTAATAGCTTGCTGTAAGTTTTAATTGGCTTTGCTTTCCATTTTACATTAATGAGTCTATTTTCCCATACAATTAGATACCTGCCTTAAGTGACCACTCAGGGGATCAAACAAATCTCTGACTTAATGTAGATGCCTTTAAATAAATAAGATGCAGCTTCCACTGCAAGAAGCTAACAGCTGGGTTCAAATTAAGTACATTAGGGAGTCATAAATAGGATGTGAGTGGGATGCTGTAAAACTTTCAAGAGCCTTGTCTTGTTTACAGAGTTGCTGTTATTTGAGGAAGGACTGAAAATGCATTTTCTAGTCCGAAACATTCTCCTCAAAAGCTTTTGGTTATTATTATTTCTCCCTTTGAACTTTGTTGCATATGCATAGAGAATAGAAAAACTAGGTGACAAGATTTTTATTACATTTACAGAAACAATGACTTAGGAATTGAACTTCTAAGATTTCTCTGGTACAGAGTGTGGTGTCAGCCTTCAAAAAAATGTATCTGTTCCTGTAATTAAGGCATGTATCATAATGATTACACACCCACTGTGTATATTCAGCGGTGTATGAAAAAACACCAAAGGGCATTTGCATGAGTGACCTCTGTTCTGGCATTTCCCAGCTTCTAGGTGTCTGACTCTGCAACCTTGCTGGTGATCTTTAGCATGACTTTCTGCCTATTTTCTTGAGGTCCTCATCACACAAGCACTATTGAGCAGGCAAGGCAGCACCTTACTTGAAAAGACTGCCTACCTTGAGCCTTGCCTGGTCAAGTCATGCAAAAGACTGCTGGGCATGAGCAGAGAGATGCAACCTTTGCTCGGACAAATGCAAGAGGGCTTTTGGTAGGGGCATTCATTAGGTGAAATGAGCACCTTTTTTTGTTACTGGGCTAGTTTTCAACAAAGATGAATACCCCTATCACTGCCTGCACTTCCCCTTCACAGCACTGGGCTCACAGGAATGACAGAGACCATGTCCACGGAGTGGGAAGTCTCAATGCACAGACTTTGCTATGCTTGAGCAGCCACACATGAGGCCAGGTTTCACAGGCCTGTTGTGGAACTGTTTATTGAGAGATCCCTAGCCTTTTGGTTGAATGCGTTTCTTCTAAGAAAAAGCAACATTGCAGACCCCTATCGTGTGTAGAGCTTGTTTAGTGATTAATAAGTCTATACAAATAACTGTCATTCAAGTCTTTGCAAGGACAGTGTGTGTAACAGTTTAGTGTGCTGCATTTCACCATAGAAGAGAATTTGATGTGAACTACTTTTTTATTGTGAGGAATCAAAAGAAAGCATATGATCATATTATTCACAGTAAACATGGTCAAAAGCACTCATAACTGTGTGCTTGAAGATGAGGAAAAAATATGACAATGTTTCCTAGCCTCAAAAAGCTGTAAAACAAAACAGTACAAAAACACATAGAAAATATTTAATCAATGTACTGAAACATTAATAAAAGCTAAAATACTTTCATTGATCCTAGAAAACATTATAGCACTGAGAATAATATAGTCTTCAGTGGAGCCTGCAATTCTCACAGGCTCTTGTAAGTATAGTTATAATTTTCCTTCTTTCAGTGAGCGTAGAGTGGTATGGGAAAAAGGAAAGGCAGATACTTAGGCAGTAGCAAAAGCGGAGTTAAAAGCTGCACAAATGTGGGTTTGTCAATGCAGAATCTCTAGAAAAGTTCTCTGGCCATTTTACTTCATTAAATCCTGCAGGACTTTGAGTTGTTGCTCCAGTGCTCCTCTGGATCTCTGAAGGTTTCCTCCACCTCCAGCAAGGTCTTCTGCTCTGCCAGGCGGACAGCGTCCCCCAGCCGACAGGCACATTGCAGTCATCATCTCAGCCATTTGTGGATGACACTCACATCCCATGGTGTTAGCTGGCCAGTGTCCTGCTTACCCAGCTGGCACCGGACAAAAACTTGAACATGTGCAGATTTCGGGTAGTGTAAGTCATTTTTTTCTCAGGGAACCTCTGAACTGTAGATCAAACAAAGAGGATTGATGTACCTTTTTTCCCATAGTGTCTTAATCCATGTTTTGAAAAAATATAGGTGACTATGTTCTTATTTTTGCTGGCTTTGAAAAAAAAATCCAAATCTCTGTGAGAACCTCCCTTGAAAAATTGATTACAGCATCTCCATTTTTCCCCATGTCCTTTATCTGTACTTAGCAAACTGTTTGCTGAATTCAAGTGGAATTTACAAAGAGCTTTAAGTCAATCAAAACCTTTTCTGAAAGATAAATCATCGGTCAGAAACAATTTCCTGGCCATATTTTGGTTCTGCTATCTGCCATTGGGCTAGTTGTTTACCTTCTTGCAGCTTTCTTCAAGCAGCCTGTCAGCACATCATATTTCTTAACAGCTTACAAACAAGTCCAATCAAAAAAAAAAAACATTTTTAATTTGGCAAACAGCTTGCAAATAGGTTTTTACATTATTTCAATGGCTCTAAAGCCATCCCACGTGTTTCTAAGTGATTTGTCTAGACAATGGGTGAGTCAAGCCTTTTATCCATTCTGCTTTACACAATAATTGGTTCTGCTCAGTTAAGATTTCATTTTACTTTTCTAAATTGAATGTCTTTCATTACCATGTGCTGTTTAATTTAACATTGTATTGACATTTTGCATACTAATTCACTTTGCTCCGAGTAGAGTCATAAGTCTGTTCAAACAACCTAATACATGCAATATAGATTCATTGTATGTGTGAGAAGTAGTGTCCTCAAAGCAGAGATTATAGAATCCAAGATATTCCATTCAGCAAAAGGAAGTGAAGAAGATGAAAGGAAATTCAGTGATGAATGGATACATTGCGATTGAGACCTTTCTTTATTCCCTTCAGTGACATTTTCAATTGCTCTGTCACAGTGAGTAATGAGGACTTCATTGCTTTTGCTAAGCCTCATTGCAAATTGCTGCTGATGACGCAGGTTGGTCTTTGGACAGTGAGGGGCTCCCCACTTCTCCTGATGGGAACATTTGAACCATTTTCTGTAGTTACAGTAACATTTTCAGTAACCTTGAGAAAGGAGGGCTTGCCTTTTCCAACAGTGATACTAAAATTTTCCTAATGGAAAGCAACTCCCAAATGCTATAGCCCATTTTTTTTCTTCTTGAATCCTCCCTAATCATTTTTTAAGTCTTCTGTACACAGACACTTAGAATACCAAGTAACGCAACAAATTGCTGAAAGAGGAGTCACTGTCTTAATTGGAATATGCACAGTCACATTTTGCTGCAAATCATTGGAACTTGTACCACAGATAAGCAGAAAAAATCCTTCACAATAAAA
>JAVCKT010012913.1:0-18910 GCA_032273925.1 Rhynchotus rufescens
GCCCCGTGCTCTGGGTGTCCCTGCTGGAGCAGGGGGTTGGACTAGATGATCTCCAGAGGTCCCTTCCAACCTCAACCCTCCTGTGATTCTGTGATTCTTTAATTTATTGTCAATCTTGACAGAAGGGAAAAATCATCATACTTGCAAAGCAACTAGTTGAAAACAGAACATCTTGCTTTTCAGTTAAAAATCATTTTTCCTAAGAGATTTTTACAAAACATGAGATTAAAAAAATCACTGCAGGAATTTCGGATAATAAAAGTACTTTTGTATAATTCTTAATCAGACGCTAGGAATGAGACTGTGACACTTGTGTTACAAGTTCTTTTGGGATCTCGTTCTTCTGAGGGTTCGAGACACAGGTAAGCTCTTGCAGCTGAAGGAGTTACCGGATCAGCATCACGGTACTGTGATGCTGAAAAAGACTTTGCATCTCCTACAAACACAGCCAACAAGATCTAAAGTCATGTTATCATGCTACCTTAACTATCCAAAACATTTTATTTCACGTGGATTACAAAGTAAAAGCTCAGTTAGTTATCAAGGATCATCTGATACTTAGAATTTTTTAAATGGGACAGGAGTAACGGTAGGTGAACACTCCTTGGCATGAATTAATTACACTAATTACATGTGGTAGAAGGTCTTTTCATTTTTTTCTCTTCTTTTTTTTTTCTTTTTCTTTTTTTTTTAATGCCAATCAGAGACAATTCATATGTGAAGATAACATTTATAAAGAGAATCCTGTAACGTCTGCCCCAAAGTCCTGGCATAGTGGAGGATCTATTCTGTTCTGAAAGAAAGCTGAAGTCAAGGATTTTGGTTTTTAATTGTAACATAATGTAAATGCTGATAATATGAATGATTATAAAGTTCTGAACGCATAGGGTGGAAGTACAGATCAGTGAAGATTAAAAAGCTAGTGTAGTGCAAAGAAATTGTGTAATTTAATGAAAGTGTTAGTTAGAGTTGAGCTTGATTGGTTTTTTTTGTATGTGTTTGCATGTGTGCTGGTTTGTATAGCAGTGAGACCTTTTCTTAGCAGCCAAATCAAAATTTGCAGCTAGTTCATGAGTTTTTTTTTTTTTGCAAAATCCTCTCTGTATAAGGGACTTCATCTTTTAATCTAGCTTTCTTGTTATCACTGTATAAGAGTTTCATCACTCTGAGATGAAAAGACACTCCATGAAGGAGTCTTTCCCTCTGAAAGTAAGTGATCAGAGTAATCGCATAGTTCCATCAGCAGTGTATGTGGCTGTTACATTGAAGTTAAATTGAACTCCATCTTCAGTTGTGACTGCTCTTACTGCTTTCAGAAAAATAGGAAGACTGCAGTGGAGATGCAGCACTTACGGGTGAATACCTGCAAGTGGGGAGAAAATAAGACATAAACTAGAATAATTTTCTAAAGCCTGCTATGGGAAGCCACACAATGTCATTATTGCTCTTGTCCTTTCTACCCCTGCTTCTGCTGTCACGTTGCTATATTTTCCTACAACTAGGGTTGTGGTGGCGTTTTAGCCTGACCCTATGCTGTTCTCAACACATGACAGCTCAAATATCAAAGTTTCTGTGGGTGCGACTTCTGCTGGGCTTTCACATAATTCCTTCAGTTCTTTTGGAGGAGAATTTCAGGCATCTGAGCTGAAGCATTATTCTGACATGCTGAAAGATCTGAGCTAACTATAAGGGGAAAAAAAAGAATAAAATACACAGTGCTGCTGCTTCTCTGGTAATAGCGTTGTTTCATACTTCCAGATCACTACATTTGTGCAGCTTAAGCCTAAAGGCTCACTAAGTTAAACTGAAATTCAACAGAACATCATTGTTATGTGGCAGGGAGGGAAGAAAGTCATGTCCCAAGATGCTGTTGTTGACAGAAAAGTTTCTTTTGTAACTTCAGTTTCATTCTTCCCTGAGTACAAGTGGTCCTGTTTGCTGTTACTACGTAGCTATGGAAATCATGGTTGTATCATATGTTCAGTATTTTATTTTGATCCAATGATAAATATCACAGCCAAGTAAGTCCAGGGAGCTGGACTTACTGAGAGCTGGCTCTGCAGTGAATCAGGCTGTGCAGGAGAGAAGTCAGAAGCTAAAAAGAGAAGCTCTTTGGAGATGAGTTATTGAGCTGGCCTGTGGGAGGAGAAATGTAAGCATGCTACTCATCTCTTTTATTTTTTTTTTTGTGAGCAGCCACCAGTTGTAAATTTGTTTCTCTTTTTTTCTGCAGTCTTTTAACTTCTAATGTTCAAGCCCCAGGCTGGAGAGTCACCCTTCTCATAGTTCTTTGGGTAAACTTTGCCCTTGGAGGAGGCAGAATGAAAAAGGCAGGGTACCAGCACGCTGTGCATGTCTTTCTGTGTAACACAGCGCACAAAGGTCAGTTATGCACTTTCCCCCTTCTTTCTCTCTGGCTGACCTGCAAAAGGAGATTTTTGGCCCTAGAAATCATGATAGCCAAAGCCCTTGGCTCTTTTGAAAGCCTCTTGCAGCTAGTTGGCCGTTCTGATGGCCCTGGCCGCTTTGGAAAGTGTGGCTGAGCCTGGCTGAGGAATGATGACAGAGACACGCAGTCAGTGATGAAGCTGCCATTTACTCAGAAGAGGGAACGTTGTTGCTGTGTCCAGGAAAGAGGGAGGCCGCTGGGGTATCTTAGCATCTGATTCTTTAGATGAGTGTTGGAGAAGAAGTAAGAAGTAGGAGTGTTTGTATCCTTGTTACCATGCTCGGAGCCCACCCAGCATTCCTCACTCACCAAAGCATGGATCCTTATTTTGACTTTCGTTCCTTAATTCTGCTGTTTAGATGGGATATTTCCAGTAGACAAATTGGATTTAAATGTATATTTAAATACATTCAGAAAATAAATACGTAAATGGAATAGAAGTAGATTACATCAGGAGCTCTCCCACATGCTATGAAACTACGTGAAAGTATTTGACCTACTAATGTACAGCAATATTTATAGGATTTGGGGGTTCTGTTGTATTTTGGGCAAATTCAGCACACATTTCTCCATGTAGAGGAAGAATAACTATGCTCAGTGAAGATACTTTTTTTTAATGAGAAAGTTGTTTTCATCATGTGTGTCCTGGAAGCAACCAATTATGGTAGCTGAAGTAATATGTTAAAATGCATTGCTTTAAAAGGACTTTTAGAAACTTATATTTTATAAATTTGGCCCATAGCTTTATGAAACATAGGAGAAGGGCTGTTTTCAGTCATATCTTAGCAAGAGCAAGCTGCTGAGATTCTTCCTTGGGCTTGAGGTGAAAGGGAGCAATTTGCACAGCTAGACTTTGGAAGAAAGCAGGCCGCAAGAAGGATGGACGTGACCACAGTTTAGCAGTCCCCATGGGTTCTGTGTCCTCTACAGTAAGACTTACCTTTCATTCTGTTTCACTTTTAATTTTGAGAAAGATAGTTTTGCTTTTCAGATGTGATTGATCTCACTGGAGATGATAAAGATGATCTTCAGAGGGCAATTGCCTTGAGTTTGGAGGAATCAAACAGGGCATTCAGGGAGACTGGAATAACAGATGAGGAACAAGCCATTAGCAGGTAAACAAAACAACTTATATAAAGCAGAAATTAAAATTAAAGAGTTGGAGATTGGCCTGTATTGCTTTTTTAATGATTTTAATTTAACAAAGAATAACTTGTTTGTTTTCACTTATGCTACTGATATGCCTGGCTTCAGGATGTTGCTTTAATATACTGTATGTTCTACATTGGAAAATAGTTCATTATCTTTGGGCTAGGAGTTAAAAGTATGTTTCACACCCATGTATTCTTTTTAATATTGAGGAAGTGGATGGAGATGGAGACTATATAATCATATTTAAATAGGACGTAAACCTGAAAGCTTTTGTTGGGTATTGGGTAAAAACTGATGAAAACAAAACGCAATTAAGAAGCTAATAAAGTGTTGATCTGCTTTTTACATTGTTCATTTTACAATAACCCTTTCTTATCTCTACGATAAAACTGAGATCGAAAGGATAGTATTGTTGTGTCTTGAGTGTATTAAGAGCAGCCGCTATATTTTAACTGATAATCTATGTTATTGTGTTTTAACAGACAAATTTTATATATATTTTAACATTTTTAGCTTAAGATTGTATAGACTTTCTTAACTTGTAAGAGTTTGCAAGTTAACTTTTGATCAGATTTGACAATTAGTTACAATAACTTTTTACATTGTGCAATTATGTGTAAGTGTAAATATACTTATGAAATACTTACCGCTTATAGGGCTCTGTGGTAGGTGTTTTGGATTTGGGGCGGGGCTCAGGGAGGGTCAGCGGACAGTTTTTCCTCCTCTTTTTCTGCCCAACCTTTGACTGATTCCATTGTGCTCACTTCGCGTGAGCCTTGAGGCTTTAGCGTTTTTCCTATGAGGGCAAATTATTTCTGAATGATACAAATCCAGGAAATACAGAATTCCCATGCTGAACCATTCGGTCAGTTTTCTTAAGGATTGGATTTCCTTTTTCTTTTTTTTTTTTCATTCTAAATCACTTTGTGGTTAACCTTCCCCCCGAAGAATGCTAGCAGTATGCATGTAAGACTTCTACAAACAGAAAGTACAGCAGTGGTTGTAAGCAAGTGTAAGCAAGTCAAGGTTGTAAGCAAGTCTTTGCTTTTGTTTTCTCCAAGTTAAATAAGAAGCAGAAATCAAATAGCTCAAAAGTAAGTCAATTCAAGCTTGGAAATCTTTCATTTTTCATAGATTAGGATGTGTGCATATTTAAATAATTTCTGAAACGGAAGAGAATTTTTATTTTCCCAAAGTTACATGTATGGATTTGGAGCCTGATTTATGTTGATTTTGTCAAAAGTTTCTCAGGGAACCTGCCTGGCATTTTTTGACATGTGTAACTCACGTTGCATGGGTGTCGAATTTTTCTGGCTGAGTATAATGATTGCTTTGTGCTGCTTGGTGGGGACAGATCTGATTACTGCACTGTAGTATTTACCTACTGCATAGGTGCTGAGGAGTGCAGCTGAAATGCCCAGGAGCGTGCTGGCGAAATACCTTGTGCTTGGCATTTTTGAAGCTTTCAGTTTTTAAGTTTCAGTGTTTCCTCTTTAAATCTCTCAGTGATATGTTTGTTCAGTGTGTTTACTAACGTGAAAATAAGTTTTTTCTTATTACTACTGCTGTTTAGGGTTTGAAGGAGGATGAGGTTGGCCAGACAGGGGTTCCCCAGGAGGACCGTGGTGAGGACAGCTGAGGGTGCCACCGTGTGTGAGCGAGGATGAAACGGTGCTCACAGATGTGCACAACCACCAAAAGGGCATTTTCCTTACACGGGAATTGCCTGGGAATTCTGCCCAGTGGGATGCATCCTCTGTGCAGCCAGAAGGTGGAACTGGAGAGGGAGAGGGGTAGGGTTAGCAGGACTTCTGGATGTCCACTTGGAGGACAGCAATGATATGCAGATGTTTTCCACGGGTTTTTGTTTTTGCCGAGTAGGCTGCCAAAGCGGCTTCCCTTCCGTTGGCTGAGCTTCCTCAAAGGGACATGGCTCAATCCCAGTGCTACAGCCTGACTTTGCCCCAAGATTTATTATATTGTCCGGCTGACCCCGTGCACGGAGCTCTGGAAAGCTGCTGGGCTCTGCCCAGCTTGTTACTGACAGAAAGAAGTCCCTGATCCCCAGGCAAGGGTGGCCTTAACTACCTAACCTTCAGCTGCAAGCCAGGCTCTTGGCAGGATTCCCTAGGAGGCTGTGGGGGCCTCTCGTCCCGTGAGGCCAGAGACAGGACCTGTCCCGAGAACGGGTTCTGGCCCTGCTGCTAGTGATTCCTCCCGTGTTGCTGGTGTTGAAGAGGGCGTTCTGGCTGCTTGTCAGGACTGCCAAATCCCGCGCTGACTTGCTGGAAGGGCACTCGCTTAGTTGAAGAACACCACGTTAGTAAGTGACTGGGCTAGGACCTCTTCCCCAGGCACGTTGTTTGGGCTGCAGGGACACCCCGGTAGAGAAGGGGAGGTACCTACTGCACCGGGGAATACATTCCTCCTAGTGGGCAGCTTTTGAGCTCAGCATTAGGCTCCTCTTTAATATGCTCCCTTTATTCTAGAGTGCTTTACAGCTATCATTGTAGCTGAAAACGAATTCGGGTTATAAGGTGTACAGATACGGCACATGCCCGCTGAGAACAGAGAGTGAGATAAGGAACCTTTTGGCAGGAAAGAATCTCATGAAGCTACAAGAGCTAAATACTTCATTAAAACATGACAGCAGAATTAAAAGAGAGTCCTCAAGGAGGAGGAAATCCCTCTCCTGCTGCAGAAATAACAAAACAAACACAAGGGAGAAATTTTAATAAGCAAATAAATTGATAGATGCCACTATTGTTGGGGTCTACTTCTGTGTGAGGAACAAGGGCCTGCATGGTTTTCTGGCACAGGAAACCAGTCTCCCTTAGTTAGATAACTTGGGTACTTTCATTTTTTCTCTTGAGGATCCCAGCTTTGATTTGCAGATGGAACTTAGCAGAACTCTGCTGGAAAAAAGCTGTCTAGAAAGATGCATTGGCCATCTCCTCCTCTGCTGTACAAACAGCCTCATCTACGTGCAGTAGTTCTGTTAGAATATTAATCTGTGTTCTGATCTCTCAGAGCCTTTCAGTTTTAAAGTTCCCTTCAACTTACTATGGAGTTTAGATCATTCTTTGTGGATAAGAAGTTATTTTAAGTATGTATGGCATTTGTTTTGAATTCATTTTTAATGTCATCATCAGCTAACTTGTAATCTCAGAGCAATTACATTCTCAATGATAATGTTACCTTCCCAAGTCTTAAATGGCCAGTGTGACCGAGTCTTTGTTTACCACCGAAGACTTAGGTTACCTCCTCACTGCTCATAGTTTGAAGATGTTAGGGATCTCTACTGAAGGGCAATAAGGGAGCACAAAGTCTTCAAAAATTATATATGCAATTTCTATCCCTTCCGGAAGATGTGCTGTTTACAAAAATCAAAGATCAAAATTTTGAAACTGAATAATCCAAGGATAACTTCAAGTTTCAGATTCTTCCAAGATTTATTGTAACAAATATATTTATACCAACTGTCTCTCAAATTCTGCATGTTCTTGCTTAAAATACATAATAAAAGCAAGGCAGCATGTTCCCTGAAGCAGCTGATCTTCAGGTTCTTGCAAGTCTTGTAAAATGCCTTTTGTTAATTTGAAGGGACAGTCTGAAGCAAAAATAAGCAGTTGGGAAGCAGAGATGATATGTGACATACCACCTATCATGTCAGACTGCAGACAGATGCTTGCCATGTAACTCCACAAATGCTCTGTGGGTGAACGTGGCGACTCAGGAGCAGCTCAGCCAGTCGTGTCATAGTCTGAATGGCTTGGGACAGTCACCTTCTCAGCTGTCCCCAAGCCAGACAGATTGGCTTCTCCGTCAGAGCATTCTTTCTAAGGCTTTAATGTACCCATGTGCACCACGTGATGTACCCATCTTCTTATTTAGCATAGGTGGCTACCACAAATGACCATTAAGAGGTCCTTTGTGGCCAGACTAACGATATGCGTTTAGGTAGGCGCATGGGGTTGAGTGGAGCTGGGCTTTGGGAGTGTAACACCGATTGGATCTTACTGCCATGTGAAGGGCAAACTTTCTGCCTAAGTCACGTAGCAAGAGTTTTCCTGCAAGCAGTGTGGTGTGCAGTTAAGTTGTAGGGTGACAATTTTAATGATTGGGAGAGGGGGGGTGTATCCATGGTTCATAAAGTAATTACTTGCCATGTAAAGCAATTAGTGCAGTGCTGTAAGACGCAGAACACGAAGTGAAGAGCTGAGTTCTCTCTTTTTTTTCTGAAAGTTACCTAGTTGACTTTGGTCTCCTATCAGGCAAGTAAATATCAGTTAGTTTGTGCTTTACATAGAACTTAGAGTATCTCTCTGTAGGTGAAAACCCTGCATGACATACTGTAAATATTGCCTCAGATACCTCATGCATTCCATTTGAATCTGGGTCTTAAATGATTGACTTTTCATAGACATAGTTCTTGTATCTAGTACTCAGAGAAGAATCTCACACACTCATTCACTATTACTCTTTTTGAAAAGATAACAGAATTACTATAATATATCTGCAAGTAAAGAAATCTTATTTCTAAAAAAATTATTGCACATATATCTGCTTTAAAAACAAGTACAGCAAAATAATCAAATGCTATAATTATGATGTCTGCATCGTCTCTAACCAAAGGTTTTTTAAAATGTCTTTTTGCTTTTTTCTTTCTCACATTTTTCCCTCCCTTCTCTTCTGAAGAGTTCTAGAAGCCAGTATTGCAGAAAATAAAGCAAGTTTAAAGAGGACACATCCAGAGGTGTGGAGTGACTCTCCAAACCCTTATGATCGAAAGCGGCAAGACAACTGTCCAGTAGGATTGAAGAATGTTGGCAACACGTGCTGGTTTAGTGCTGTTATTCAGGTAAGAACATTCTTGATTAAATATGTGTACCCTTGCTTGGATTTACTGTTAGGAGAGTTATCCTAAGTAGGTAGCATCTCAGTGTTGTTTTCCTGGGAAGTTTTGGCCACTGAACGAGGCACGTTTGAGCATTACTTATTTATTGCGTATCTGTCATGTTGAAGGCAAAGAGTTGAGTCTGTGGACATCCTGAAAGACTGCAACTCATGATGACTTCAGGGACAGTCGTGGATGCCTAAAAACCTGTGAAAATTGGATGTGGAACAAGCTTTTAATATAAAAAGTAACAACAAGCAAATGATTGAGAGAAGGTGGCTGACAGTGCAGGTAAAGGAAATGGCATTCCCTCAGTCGTGGAATACTTACCTAAAATAACTACAAGGACATATTTGGCAGAGTATGGTGAAAAAAAAAGTAATGAGTAATAGAGAAGAGGATCTGAGGTAGAGGAAGTGAAGGGAATGAAGGGCTTATGTGGATGCACTTGTATCTGTTTAGGGGTTACTTTACCTATTACAACCAGTTCTAGGCTGTGTGTGTGTATATGTGTGTGTATATATATATATATAAAACTGACTGCTGCCTTATAAGAATTGCTTAGTTCAACTATCTATAAAGGATTTCTGTTTCGCTTAAGAAGCCATTTCTTTAAGGAATATGTTTAATGGGGAAATGAGTGAGTGCAGATATGGCAACTTGTATAGTGAAATCTGATGTAATATCAAGCATTCTTTGTACATAAACTTTATGAATGCTTCTCTTGAGAGAACTGTTTCTTTTTAAGCAATGTTTGTTAAATATATAGGCTTCTGTGGATATCTTCTAAAGTCTCTAAATCCACAGAAAATCTTGAATGAAACCAAAATGTGATAGGAGGGATTTTTCTTTTTTTTTTTTTTTTTTAATTTATGAGAAATAAATTCAGCATATTGTAACTCTTGATACAGTCTGACATTTTGAGACACAGTAAACTAAATATTTAATAGCTATTTTCCACAAATTGCCATCAAGTAGAAACACTTCAAATGATAAACTTATCCTGTTATTTTCATAATGGTGGCTCTTCAGGCGCAGGCAAAGAGTTCATTCAGTTCACTGCTGTTTCTAACACTTAAGGAGTTCTTCTAATGCTTAAGGAGCAGTACAGCAAGATAAGTATGTGTGATACTGCTCTCCTCAAATATTCCTGAGCCTCCAATTACATTGGGCTCAGGAGATTTTTTGGTCTTGTTGTAGTTTGTTTAACTAGTAATTCTCTGTGGACCTCCCTTTTAAGTAGTTGTCTCTCCTTGAACCCTTGCGAATTGATTATGTCTGTAGGGTGTTTTTGTTAGGAATTGCGAGGAATTTCTGTTTCAACATGTTGATGGTATCTCTTCCAAGGTGATGCACTAGTGAAGTACTCAAAATGTGGATGAGTTATGAATTCAGGGGGCACTCATAGATCCGTATGAGACTCTTCAGGAAAGACAAGTATGATGGCAAGGAAGGTGGTCACCCTTTATAGGAGGAGGCAGCTCAAGTGTGTGCAGTATCTGCGTGGGAGAAAGTGAGAGTTTGTGCGTCGGGATCAGAGGAGAAGAAGTTGGTAAAAATGACACTCTGGCCAGGCTGTTGCAGACTGTCTGATCTGCAAATCCTCTGGGTGAGGATTTGGACAAAGCTTTCTTTGAGGAACTTGAGGAAGTTCGTGTGAAGGACTATAATAACCACCCTGATATCTGCTTGAAGGGCAACAGAGCAGGATGCAAGTGGAGACTGTTGAAGAGCACCAGGGGCAGCTCGCTGGTGCAGGTGCTGCATGGATCATCCCCAGGTGATGCACAGCTGCCTCTGCTCTTCCCTGAGAAGGCAGAACTGCTTGCGGTTGCAGCAATACAGCCAACCCTGCCTGGAGGGACTGGAAAGAGTGCAGTCCAAGACGTGAGGGGAGAGAGAAAAGGAGACCAGCAGAGCACACCCCGGGCCTCAGGAGTGCAGCCAGGGACTCGTCTAGGAAACACGGAGGTGGAATCCTGCGGGAGATGGTGCTGAAGGGCACAGGAGCTCAGGGAAGCTGGCAGCATCCCCCACGTGCAAGAACAGTCTATGAATCTATCCTAACACTCAGGAGAACAGGCAGACACATCGGGAGACTGGCTTGGCCAAGCAGGGAATTTCTGGCAAAGCACCAATGCAAGCAGCCAGCGCAGGGTACGGGAGGGCTGGGCTGGGCATTTCAAAAACACTGCCCCACCACGAAAGAAAGCATGAGCTCAACTGCTGTTGAGGCCAGCAAGGGGCATCCAGCACAACAAGAAGAGCCTTTGCTGCTCTGCCAGTAATAAAATGCTGAGCAAGGAGAACATGGACTTGATGCTAAATAGAGCAAATGATTTAGTGACAGGGGACTCAAATAAGGCTAAGGTACTCAGTGCCGCCTTTGCTTCTTGTCTTCAGCAAGATCACACTGTATGCAGGTAGAGACAGGATTTAAGTAGGAATGGTGGATGAGGATTAAGAGAGAGATTCCTTGAGAGAACTTGGCATTCGCGTGGATGCTTGAATTTTAAGGTTTTTTAGATCCTTATTCATGAGATTTGAGAATATTTCCCATGTTCACCTCTCTTCCTTTCCCAGTTCATCGTGTGCACAGCTCTCTCCAGTAGCAGACACATCGTCTCAGCGCTAGTGTAGAGGCAGATGTTATTGCTGTGAAGCTGTAGCTCTGCAGAGCTTTTTCCACTTCAGTGCTTTTACCTCTTCTGTTGTTTTTCTCTAATCAGCTTTTCCATTCCAAAGTCCTTCCAGAATCACCGGAAGGCGGATTTTATGTGTGTATTTCTGTAAACAAAATTATTTATTGATAGAAAAATGCAAACATTTCAAGAAATATTTTCTAGGGAACTTGAGTTTTAATTTAGTAACCATAGAGATAAAGAACAGGCAAGGGAATATAAAAATCTATGTGAGCTATGATCTCATGTTATTTATACCCAGTGTGCAACTTTATACCTTGAAGGTGGATTATGAGGAAGATGAGCCAGTTCTTATGATCATCACCCTTATTATGTGAAAGTCTGTGACACTTGGAATTACAACGCTTTGACCAAAAAAAGATAACTTAACTTCTGTATTTACATCTATAAGGTGTAATTCAAGTAAACCATTTAAAGATTTATTGCTTTAGTTGGTTGAAAATTTAGGCTATTAATATTGTCTGCCAGCCAGGAAGAATTATGTTCCAAACAGCCATCCCAGGAAATTTAATGCATGTTAATTTAGAGCATTAGCTAATACCACACTTATTTATCCACAGGGCAGATTGGCTCCTTGGGCTGCGCTGCCTGCAAGCTTTCCTTGCAACTTTTCATATTGTATCAATTAACATTTAGATATTGTAATATGACCTCTGTCAGCCACAATAATGTTTAGTGTAATGTAAAGAAAGCCAAATTCTAAAGGAAGTCTTCCATATATGTTAGGAAGTATCTGTTTAAAATTGCATGCTTACAACATATTAACAGTTTTCTTAGGCAGTGCGTGTTATTTTTTTCTAATGCCACTAATTACTTGACTTATGCCAACTAACTTTTGACATGTCAGGGGCATGCAGTTCCAAAGTTCATTTGCCGTGACTTCAAATGCTAAGAAGATGCAACCATTTCTTGAAATGCCATCCTTTTATCTCTATTTTTGTGCTAGACAAATACACACATGGAAACCATCCACTTTTGTAGGGAAGAATCTCCTCTCTTTAGATAGCTCCTAAACAATTTTTTTTACAACACATATGTGGCATCATTAGCATCATATTTTTCCCCAGTGTGACTTTTAAAAATTTTTCTCACTCTTGAAGGCTTTTGACTCTATTATAAAAGGAGCTAAAAACTGAATTCCCAAGTAAATATGTCCAAATAAAGCATTATGATGTAGTGTGTTTGCTCCTTGGTAATCTGCCAAGAAAAGAATCAAATCCTTCAAGGTTTTGTTTCCCTTCTCTAGATCTTTCAAGAAACTACACTTTTGAAAGGATATCATCCATATGCGTTTTGCAGCTGTTTATGTAAATTAACTTTATAAAGGGATCCCTAAAACTTGAGGTACTAGAATATTTCCAGATTTTTTTTTCTTCTAATTCTTATCATTTGTATGTGGTCATTAAGTAGAACTTAAGTTATCAAATCCTTAAAAGAATTAAAACAAGAATACACGATTTGGTGTTTTTTATATTTTGCAGTAGATTTCAGAGGCTCCCATGTGAAAGATAATGTCCCATTTTTTCTCGTTTTTCAGAGTTTATAATCTGAAAAAGCTTTCTAAATAATAATACTTTTGTGCTTATCAAGCAGCTTTCCATGACAAACTGAAGAAGAATGAGGTCCTGAGGAAGAAGAACTGTAATTCACAGGACAGAGATGCACTAGTGAGGGTATCCTGGTGTTTGCAGGCTTGCTACTTGTGCAAATCGTCTCCAAGGTGTTTTACTTAAGATGCTGCACAACAGCCACTTTAGCCTTCTGAGCTCCAAGTAGGATTTTGTCGAAGTACAAAAGGTAGTGCCAGTACCTTGAAAAAGATACGGAGGCAGATGCTGGATGGTTGGTTATGTAGCCTATGCAGTCAACGCAGTTGATCTTTTCTTCTCCACTCCATCCCATACCAAAGAACCAGCTGCAGTTTTTTGTTGGGTCTTACGACTTCGTAAGCGCTTGTCTGGATTTTAGCTCCCCGCTTTACCAAATGAGCTATCCCAAGAGGACAAATGGGGTGAGACATTTCCATGCTATTTTCTCTACAAGTCTGACAGAGCCTGATTAGTCACTGAAAGAAAAGAGATTTTTTGTTTGTTTTTTTAACCTAGTGGTTCATGACATATGAAACCAAATATTAAAAAACTGCAGTCTTTCAGAGCATAATTCTCCATGGCTGCTCTTTAACTTCTGTTTTTGGCAACCCTGACACCATGTCTGGCATTTGACTCTGTTGTTTTGTGTTTGGGGCACTTTCTTGCTTTCGTGGTTGGCTTTAGGATCGGATTGGCTCTTAAGATTTTAGTTTGGAGAGGAAGCAAGTCAGCTTGTCATGTGAGAATCAAGCAAGTATTTCCTTTCTGTATTAGTTGCTCAGCTATTGTTCTTGCTGTCTTTGAAGCAGTTTGTGACCAAAATCTATCTTCTGTCTCGTTTGTTTTTGCCTATTTGTCATTTGACTTAAAGGGATCATGATTGATGATGCAGTGTGCGTAGATTGTCACAGAATGCCCAAGGTTGGAAGGGACCTCAGAGGTCATCGAGTCCAACCCCCCTGCTCACGCAGGGTCACCTAGAGCACGTGGCACAGGGCTGCATCCAAGCGGGTTTTAAAGATCTCCAAAGAAGGAGACTCCACAACCTCTCTGGGCAGCCTGTTCCAGGGCTCTGTCTGAATCATTGTACATGATTCCCTTTCTTCCCGGGGCAATGCCTCCCTTCTAATGGGAGACTGGATGGTGAAGATACTCTATGATGCAATCTCTGGTTGAGAAATAGGGTCTCTGCTAGAGTTCCTTCTGCTGCTTTCTTTGTGGAACAGCCTGAGGTGAGGGAGGATATGATATAACCAATCTAAGTGGATACTGGATATTGGAAAGTGGCTACTGAAATTGGAAGATTAGGTTCTTCTTCCTCCCATCTCCATGTTGAGTAAAGATCTATCTGGTACTTCTGCCAAGATTCGTCATCTCCTATTCTCCTTTGATGGGATATTTGGGATATTTCTCCTCTGTATTCTCCCTTATAGCCTCTTGTTTGCTCTGGTTGCCCTTCTAATTTTTCAAACCGTGATCTTAGTTGTACATAACCTTGAGAAACTGTTTTGAAGGGTTAGAAAGCTTTAACATTAGATGATGCCTTTACGTTTTACTACTAATACAATTGCTCATTTACTTAAAATACCCTGAATATAAGTGTGCAGGTTTGATTTTCAGGTTTAATAGAGAATAAAAACATTCATTTATTTAGGCGTCCTGTTTAACGTTAGGCTGCAAATTCTTTTCGTAAGTCTCATGTATTTAGGCAAAACCTTGTGAGCTGTCACCATGTAAGGAAATGAATTGGTGCTATTTTATGTCCTAACATGCCTTTTTTTTTTTTTTTTTTTTTTGCTTTTTTTTTGTTGTTTTTTCTAGTTTTGAGCATGTAATAGCAAAGTAGTTGGCTGGCATATGTTAGTATGTGCCAAGGCACAAGTCTAAAATGAATTCTTTTGGAAGCATCTCAGATCATGCTTATCTGCCTTCTGCATTACAGAAATGTTCCAAGTTTGTTGCTATAAACCAACAAGTGTTCTCTTAAAGCCGCCTGGTAATACCATAGCGAAGTGTTTATTTAAAACTGTTGACTTAACCTGAGTCTGCTAAGTCAGTTTGACTTTCTCGATCAAACAGTATGAAAGCTGTTTTCCATCTTCTGCCATATTACACCTAAGCCTTTTGGAAAAACAAAACCTGACAGCTTAAAACTGCATTTTAGACTTCGTTTTTCACTAATGCGGAATGCTTAACTGTTGACTTGTTCATGAATAAAAATGTGCTTTTTGAGATGCTTTTCAAAGCTTTTAAGAGCTGCAGTTTCTGCTCTGTGACTTTGGAAAACCCTAAACATTTTCCTGACCTTTATCACTCTGTACCCAGTGGGGTCATTCTGCATTAGTTCTAGCATGAGCCAGACCATGGGCATCAACAGCCTCTAGGCTGTCTGCTGTGGAGAGGAAGAGGGAGAAAAAGGAACCTCTTGTATACTTTAGGTATGAGCAAGAACTTGCCCAAGTTTCAGGTTTTAAGCTGCTTTTCTCTCTTCCTTTCCCTCATCCTTCTACATGACTTCCTAAAGAGGATAAGGATCTTCAGTAAATCCTTTGAATGTGCCAGGTTTTCTGAGAGCTGAGGAAATCAGGAGTATATTTTAGGGGATTTCCTTGTTTTCCAAAGGTACTTTTGCTTAAAAGGTGAAAAACAATATGCAGGCCTACTATTTGCGTGTTCAAAATATCTCTAGAGTTTTCTATAGTCATGTTCAATACTATGTTTTATGCAAAATATATTTAATCTTATGAAGAATAACAATACAGAGAAGTATAACAGTCAATTTTCCTTTAGTCTGTCTGCCTTGAAAGTTATATAGGAACAATTTATATAGCAGTATCCTTCCTGACCTCCTTGTAGCGCTGTGTGAAGTATTTATAGGCTTCCATATAGGTCTGATGGCTGCATTTAATGCCAGTTATTACTTCTCTATTCTGATAAGCAGAGTTTACTACTTGCCATGGGTAAGACGTGCACAAGTTAGGTGCAGGATGGAAAGGAGCACAGTGAGTGAGTGCAGAGGCAGCTCATAGCCCTTCATGGGCTTTCAGTGGCAGAAAAGCAGGTTCAAGACAATGAACCAAAGGATAAAATAACCATTGAAACAAAAAGGTGCAGAAGGCTTTAATGATGAGAGAGGCAAGAGGGGGAGAAATAATGATAAAAGGTCCAAAAGACTTGAGGGATGGACAGAAGTGGACTTAGTTGTACGTGAAGTTGCTTATTTTTTACAATTCCCTGCTTTCCTAGACACTGATACTGCAAGTGAGGTTGCAGGTGTTTTAAGTCCACGATAAACCTCAGTCAATACTTTGGACTACTTTATTTTGGAATCCTTAGTAATGCTAATGTGGGTAAACAATAAATTCAAGATTTATACTGCTAATGTGTGCAGGGTTTAGCATAGAGCCTGTGCCATTCTGTACTTCCTTTATTTAAGACTAGCAGAATGAATAAAGAACCCTAATGACAGCTGCTAACTAAAGCTAGCTCTGTATACAGTAAAATGTTGATATTGTTGCTAAAGCAAAGTAAGAATGTGAGTCTAATTTGTCATGTTCAGAGGCAACATGAACAGACGCAATCTGTTCCAAGTAATACACTTAATGAAATGGGCAACATTCTATTTCTGCTTATTTATTTTTAGAACAATAATAATGTATTCATTTTTTAAGATTGCTCTATGATTACTACATAAAATGAAGCAGATATGATGTCTGCTTCGGCACTTTAAAATCAGCATAATTGTAAAACTGGACTTGCATGGAAGGCCCAAGATAGCTTACATAAATATGGATTTTGCAATGCTTTAATGCATATATAAGCTTCCTGCTTGTATAAGATCATGTTTTAGTTTAATGTCAATACCTAAAGTACCTCTAAGAGTTCTGCTGATCCATGCTTTGCTTCCCTCCTTCATAAGGTTGCTTTCAAGCTCTGCTAAAAATATATCTTCAGATATAGGTTTCTAGCCAAATTAAATCCTCACTAAATTGTTTGTGCCAAGACTCGCATTCAAGTGAGTCTTCGTGTTTTTTTCTGTTAAATCTCAAGCCTTGGCACCAGGCTGGAGAGACTCCCTGTCTTTCTTGCTGCTGACACATTGGTGCTGTCATGCTCATCCACACCAGCAGCGGCTTCCGTGTCCATTGTTCCGGCAGTTCCCTTGGGGAGAGGAGCCCTCCAAACTAGCATACCACAAGGATGGAAATTAGGGAGGTTTTCTTGGTGATGGAAGCTCTTGTGAAAAAAGGAAAGGCATCCTGAGCGATGGCAGCATTTCACGTTGTGCCAGCTGTCTCAGCAGCGTCTGTGTGCTATTTTGACTGCTAAGCTTCCTTTGTAACCAGGATATTTTTTCTTATTTATCACCTTAGTGGACTGGGCTTTCTGCAGCCGTCTTTGAACGCATTCCTTATACCTAAACATCATAGTTATTCCTTGCCAAATGAGAATGTTTTTGGCATCTTGCTGATTGGTTTAGAACTAGTGGTCGAAATGGCTTTAATGGCATCAGATCTCAGAGGATAGCTTTGAAATCATTCCTGCCTTCTGAGCTTAGTGTTTACAAATTAAATGGAGAGATGCAGTGCTCCTTATCAAATTGACTTTTTCTTGAAACATTTTAGAAAGGTAATCAGTGTTGAAAATTCACCAATTATTACTCCAAAGGCTATTCTTTGTTCTTTGAAGATGGAAATGTATAGAAAATTGCTTGCCAAAAAAATGACTTGTACATTTGTCACTGAAACAACTGGTTTTAGTGTCCTGTATTTACAGAACTTAAAAGAATCTCTCAGGAGAGCCTGTCTAAAGTCACAAGGGAACACCCTGATAGATCATCTCTTACTTGGGTATAGAAGGGTATTTCTACTCATAGAAGTATGATATATAACAAATCATTAATAAAGTTAATAACTAATGATTAACAATAATTATTATAATATTTGCTAACAGAATACTAAAATACTAAATGAACTGACAGTAATAATTTTAGAGTAGGAATACTCTTCCTTTACGGGGTTTAATTAATGGAATTAATAATGCTAATTTTTATACTTGCTGTGTTAATGCAACATCACAGTCCATCAATTTTAAGAAGTACCCCTGTTATTTAGATATCCTAGATTCTGGTAAGTTCGTTATATTTGATAATCCCAGACGTTCAGAGAGGAAAGGACAGGTAAGGTGTCAAGTAAAATTGAGGCTGCTTGTATTTTGAAACAATAATTTGTCTCTGTGAGATGTTAAATACTGGACCAGTGCTGAAGAGCATATTTCACGTATTTTACAAAATAATACGTGAATAATACAATAGGCATTACTCAGCAAAATCACAGTTTTTCCTGTCTTCTGTTTTTGAAATTAGTATTCTACCTTGTTCCTGCAGTAATGTAGAAAATATGCCTATGTCTTCACTTTCTACAGCAGATGGAAGCCATAGTACATCTGCTGTTCTTCAGCTCTGTTAGTTTGAATTCCTGAAACTGATACTGCGGTGGCTTGGCAAGTCATGATTAAACTAGCAGGAAAAACCAGCAAAAATGATCAATTTTCTACCAGTTTAACGAGCTTAAACGAGGCCTACAGTGTGCAGGTTGCAGAACCTCAGGGATGGGCTGCTGAGGAGCCATTCAGAAACGCTGCTCCAGCACGAAGGGCTGGTGTCAGGAAACCATGAGCTGAACTGGGGTTGAGACTTGCAAGAGGCATCAAGGACGACAAGAAATTGTGCTCCTCTACTGATAATATAAAGGGTAAGCAAGGAGAACATGGGGTTGTTAAATATAGCAGATGATTTAGAGACAGTGGACTCGAGGTTGAGGTACTTGATGCTGCCTTTGCCTCAGCCGTCTTCAACAAGATGCCCCATGCCCCTGTTTGCAGATGGAGATATGAAGCTCATAGAGATACCAGCTGCCACTCAGCGAGCGCGGACAGTCTGGGGGACGGACTGACAGGACCCTTCTGAATGTCAACAAAGACAAAAGTGAAATACTGTCCTTGGGGAGGGAGGGAGGGAGGGAGCCCCCCTTGCAGTGGCACTGGCAGGAAGGGACCGGGTGTGGAGCAGCTCTGGCGGGAAGGCTGGGGGAGCCTGGGCCGACAGCGGCGTCACGCTGAG
>JAVCKT010012917.1:5541-25413 GCA_032273925.1 Rhynchotus rufescens
CACTGGACTTCAAGAAATTTCAAATATATTTTCCTCATTTCAAAATAAATCTTTTAGGAGGCTTTAAAGACATGATGACGAAAGTTTTGGGTTTCATTCAAGTGTGGTTTGTCCAAACCTATTCATCAATTTCTGTCCACCTGGACTTGAATTTGTGGAGCTTCACCTTGAATTCCAGGACAAAAGGAAATGTGGTTTGTGGTCTGTGCTCTGGCTAAAGAGTAAGGAGATGAGAACCCAAATCTTGGCTCTGCCACAGGCTCTCCTTTGAGATCGAAGGTGAGGCGTTGAATATCCCTGTGCGTCAGCTCTCAAGAATGAGCCCTACCAAACCTTCCTGCCAGGTTACGTGATATTTCTTTCTATCTTAAAAAAAAAAGAAAGTCAAGAAAATTAAGTTGTCCCAAATTCACTCACTGTGCTTCTGAAAACACAGATCATTCACTGTTATAGAGTGGAGTAAATCCCAACATTATGCTGTAATCACACCCAGACAGAGGTAGGATCCAAATCGTCCTCTGCCAGGTGGTAATTGGCACCTTCTGTTGAAAGGAAGGCATCAAGAATGATCATAGGGAAGAACTGACAGCTCCAAGCAGTTGTATATATCCCTTGACATGAAGTTGGCTGGGAGCAAGGAGATAAAGCAATGGAAGAGAGGTCAGATGGGGTTTCCATCTGCGGTTTGTGCTTAATGCAGCGCTGCTTACATCAACACCTTTCCTTCCTCGATCTGCTCCTTTCCCTCTAATGGTCCTGGTGTTTGTGTCTGCATGATGAGCACAGATCATCATGTGGCTGCAGCAGATTGAGTTGAAAAATAAACCTCCTCCAGAGACTCTCAGGTGGAACAGAACTCCCGTTTGGTTTGCCATCTGACCCTGTTCATACCTGCATGCACAGGAGAACCTGCAATAGCAAATGAAGAGGTGCTTTCACTGCATACACACAGGTTCTTTACATCTCTGTCACAGATGATCCACATCTCTTCATCCCTTGCTAGCTGAGTTGGATGACCAAGGACATACACTTATGCTGAAACCACCTGTTTCCCTGGCTGTAGAAATACCCTGTAGGACAAGGCCCAAACAGGACTTACAATTAGGAGCCTATAGTTCTCCATCTGACTTCTTGACTGAGAGATGAGATCTTACTGTTGCTCACAAAGAACCTTCCAACTAGGAGTCAGTTCACTGCCTTTGAGCTGATAGAAACACCAGTGCTTCATCCATCCTGGTTCAAGTAGGGGTGTGAAGTCAAAGTGTTGAGGAAGGCAGGTTTGTAGGAAGAGGTACTAGACATTTATTGGAGAAGCAGAGCAATTCTACAGAGATGTGTGGCCCTCTTCCCATGGCTAAGAGAACTATGAGAAGGAAGTCACATACCCATGAAAATGCATATGTCTCTTGAAGTCGTCTTCTAGATCCATCTCACACTAGCATCGAATGCTGATGAACTAAACTCCTCCACTGAGATGTGCAAAGCAGACTATTGACAGTGATGGGGTGGAAGGCTGTAATTCTTGCACTTTCTATGTGAAATAATTTCCCTGGAGATACAAAAATCTCAAGTCCAAAGCCAGTCATGGTTGATTGAGGACAGGGATTTTAAGTAGGATGGCTCTCCTCTCCTGCTCTACTCAGCATTTCCATCTAGGATGTCCTAGCAGTTAGAACTGCTCCCTGCCAGAAGGACTGCTACAGTGGTCAAGGAGTGATAATGGCCCTACAAGCAGGTCATAAACTGAGCAGCTGAAATGCCCTTCTTGCTCCAGTGACACTTTGTTTTTGGATAAAAGTAAAGAAGAACTAATGGAAAAGATTTCAACCTCCTTTTTTAGTGCTAATCATAGAATCAGAGATTCTGGTTGGCAGGGAGCTCTGGACATCTCATATACAGACTTCGACTTGAAGATAGCACCAGATCAGGTCAGTCACAGCTTAACCTAGGCGAGTCTTGAAAATATCTACAGATGGAAATCTGTCCAGGTAACCTTTTTCAGTGCTGCACGGACCTCCTGGTGAACAGTAATCAAGTCATACTACTTCCTAAGTGATAAGTGATTCATCTAAATAACAATCCTAGGTTCAATCTGTGATCAATGGCTAGAGACAGGTGGGAGGCAGATGTCACTGCAGAAGGTGTCCTTCTCTGTTCACTAACTCTAGAGGAGCCCAAATGTTGAACTCTAAATTTGAGATGACTGGGTACAGATGAAAAGATTCTATCCATAAGTATTTCAAAAATCCCATTTGAATTTTAAAGAGAGTCTCAAATGCATATGGGCTATAAGATCTAATTTTACATAGGAAGCGCTGTGCTTCTGGGGTGTTGTGGGAACTTTTTGAGTAACTGTACACAGCAACACCATCCAGTGGTATGAAAACAGGCAAAAAAAGGCAGGAATGTTGAATGTGCTCAAAAGCACAGGAAGATTTGAAGAAGTCAGAGGCAATTATTCCAGCTGAAACATGGTCAACTCATCAGTATCCACCTCTCCTTCACAACCCCATCAACACCATGACTTCTTCAGTTTCAATTTGTGTTTTATTTTGTGTTTCTTCTCTTTAGCTCTTTGAATACTAAACAGATCAATAAATTGATCCAAGCCGAGGGGTGCTCTGCTCCTTGTGATCTGCAAACATTACTCATAGCTAAGCTTGCCCCAATTTAAAGATAAAAGTGAATTCTCAATTGCTCCATCAGAAGCAACCTTGGATGTGCTTGGGGTCCACTCATTACACTAATGAAAAGAAATGAAAACCAGAGGCATGGATCTAGTTTCCAAGCCTGATGTTCAGAAGGTGCTGGGAACTGTCAGGGCAGGAAGCAGTGGAGCTGTCAACCCCATGGCAGATCTCACAAGGAAACTTCACATGTCTGAAGTGGTGACCATCCATTTACACTGATGGCAGCTTGACTCAGGAATGCCCCCAGTATGGAAATAGTTCCATGTAGCTGCCATGGGCTGGAATTGTTGCAAAAATAGAAGATCAGATGGGCATGGGCACAGCTTGCTGTTTGCTTGCATCATGATTCTTGGACTATCCTTCCAGGTCTCGCAGAGCCAAAATACAAACACGTCATGATAGACAAAATCCTTCCTGTGCTGCCAAAAATCCAAAGACAGGGCAGAGAAGAATCTTGAAGGAGTGGCAATGCAACCACATCTATCTCAGTAGACTGTTCTGCCATCCATGCAAGTACTCTTCATAAACACTCCATGAAGTATCACAGGAGTCAACCTGAGGTTTGGGGTGGCCATCTGGGGTTCGTATTGTTCAAATCAGGGCCACTGCGCTCCCATAAATTCTGTCTGCGAGTGGGGGTAGGTGCTTTTTATGCACATAAAAATGGGTTGCCTTCCTCAGGCCTTTTCTACCAGTATATCAGCAAGGGAACAGGCAACGAGGTTAGGTCTATTTGGTAGAGAAGGGCACAGCCCTATATATCCTCGGGTGATTAGTATAAATTAAAACAGGCCCTAGTTTCCATATCATCAAAGGAGTAACAGATTTAAACACTTTTTAACTCTGGTTTCTGAAGTCTGTGCACAGAGACTAAGCTTATGGTCTTTAGGCAAGCAATTAATTGCATTAAAGCTAACTCAGTGCAGATTGTGGCCTTTTTTTCTGTCAGCCCTCACCTCACAAGACCATTTAAAACCATCCATCTCCTGGGCCTCGGGGAGCGTGAGGAAATGGGCATAGCACAAAGTGGGGAATTAGTTAGTGTGTTCACAGCTCTTGGCTTTGTCACGCCACGGCTGAGCCTGTGACCTAAAATCACTGGATGGAGGTTCTTTTGCGAGGTGAGAAGATCTTTTCTACACTGAAAAGTCTGCAAACATCAATGAAAAGTCTGCCAACATCAAGTCTTTCACAGACTGGAGATGCTCTGAGAACTTGCTGCCTTGCTTGTGATGTGCTAGCCTGAATAGCCTGAGGTCGCTGGAGGTGCTTAAGAAAATGGAGGTGTTAAGAAAACGTTTCTTGAAGAAAGTCTGATTAGGATCCGTTCTGCCTTCAAATTGGGGGATCTCTTACTGATTACTTTGATCTACCTATTGCTAATGATTCCTTAAAGCCTTGAATATAGTGCTGTGAGTACCAACATCAAGATAATAATGATTCCTCCTTTTGGTTGTACTATTGGTGATTAAAGAGATATTTACTATAGAGAATGGAGGAGATAGTCTGAATTTTTACTGCCCAAGCAGCTCTGAATTGTACTTTCCAATACTATTCAGTATATTCAGCCAGAGATATCAAGTGATAATTAATTTTGATTCCTTTTTATGCAATCAGTGGAACAGCCTTGTAACTGTTGGGCTGGGTCTCAAAACAGGGCCAAGGGGATGTTTGCAAAGCCCTGTGGTTTTGTTCCTTTGCTCTTTTAAAGTTACTGTGACGAAGGGTCCGGTGTCTGCTCATTTGCTCTTGTGCAATCACTGTCTCCTCAGCCCTATCCACACCATTGTTAGGAATCAGACACATGAATATTAAATATAAGGCTGACTGGTTGATATCACCGAATTCCAAGGTAGGATATTGGTTTAAAGTACAACAGAAGGACATGCCTTTGCACATGTGTTTTTTACTGAGGAGTTAATCTAGCATTGGGTGAAGAGGACAAATACAGAGGATGTGGCTTGAGGCTTTGGCTGATGTAAAGCCAGAGTCTTGGAAGAAAATGAAAGCTGGGTTTTTACTGCCCTTTGCTGTGATCTCCAACAGCAGAAACACACCAGGTGAGCGGGCACCTCTGCTCCAAAATCACACCTGGCTTTAGGGAACTCTCCTTTGGGTGGGAATATGGTCTCCAAATAGGACAGTGATGATAGTTATAGGAAGGGGGATCACTGAGAAGCAAGAGTGAAGATGGGAGACAGTCTGGCTTATTCCCTCCTCTCAAGCAAAAGAAGGAGAGAGCAGAGGATGCCCACCCAGAACTTGCTGGATCTCTGCAGGATGCCTGAGCTTACATCCCGGTCATTAACAGCTGTAAAGCTGATGAAAGAAGCTGAGGAGGGGTGGCTGCTTTGCTGCCCACATAAGAGCTTTCTCCCCGTCTTCTCTTCCCACCCTCACATCTGGTAACGATTCAGCAGCTCAGAATAGAAAGGAAGAGGAAGAGAGAGACTAAATCAAGCTCTGACCCATTCAAGGAGAGTGTATTAGAGGGAAAAGCAGGCTGTTGGAGGGCTGCTTTGTCTCCTGTGCCACCAGTGTCTTGCTGAAAAGGATCCTGGGGACAGCAGATGATTGATGGCATCTCCCATACACCGTCCAATGGGTGGATATTGCACATAGGCAACTGCATATATGCCTGTGATTATGGCTGTTGCATCCTCGATCTGTGAATGCAGTAACTGGAGCTTTGCAGCAGCAAAAAGAGACTAAGAAAAAGTGGTGAGGGGAGGTGCAGCTCAGAGGGTCTCTGTAGGAACACTCACCATGCACCTTGGGCACCTTGGCTTTCAGGTGTCGTTCGCACTTGGCCTTGGCTTTTAGCAGTAGGAAGATCTGCTCCTCTTTGGTGATGACATCATCAGCATCCACCTGTAGCGATGAGAAATGCCGTTAAATCTCAGCATGAGGAGAACAGCAGTAGCAAATTTCTTAGATAATCCCTTCCAGGAGTGGTTTGGTCAATCAGCTTTGCTCTGTGTATCTGTCTCAGTTTATTTGTCCATTAGTGTCCCAAGCAGGACCCTTTCTAGCTGTCACATGGAAATGTCCGTGTATATAGCAGAAGGATGCAGTGCAATTGTTCACATCACAGATACACTCAATGAGCACAGGAAGGGAGAGATATTTAAAGCAGCATTGCAAGACTGCAGTTTGGAGGAATAAAGCTATTATCTGGCAGGGTTTATGAGTATCAAGGCCTCCTAGCCCTACGGGAATCTCAACCTGCTACCAAGCAGCAATGCTATTTCCATTTTCTCATGCAGGTCCTTGACCTCATGGCATCCAGCTCTCTCAGCATCCCGTTTAAATCCAAGAACATAGTTAGGGCTGCTCAAAGAAGGACGATGACCCTGCTATATTTCCCCTTCCCCAGAGTCCGAGGATTCAGGAAAATGAGGCTGTAAACAGCAAAACAGGAGAATTATGTTCCTCCTTCCATGTGTGCTAGGCCTACGGTCAGTAGAGGACAAGGAAAAAGAGGAGTAGGGACAAGAAAGGGGACAGAGTTACGCAGAGGAGAAGTCTTGTGGTCGAAATAACATGGGGTATTTTTCATGCTCCAAGGTTTGAGTTTGCCTTCCTCAATAAACACACAGACAACAACGCTAATAGGATGTGACAAAAAGGAAAAATCTCTCTGTTTTTCAGATAGTTTCTTATGCCACAACATCGCAGCAGGATGCAGCTCCCCAGATTTGCACTTCTCCATCTGTTGCTTGCTGATACATGATGATAAAAGGCCCCTAAAGACACTTGCTGTTTTAAAAACAAAATAGAAAAAAAAAAAGGAAAAGAAAATCAATTTACTTCACAAGACTGGCACATCCCTGCTGGCACTTCTGGCCTTTGAAAGTTGGGAGTAAAACTGAGAGGAAGGCTAGTTCTACAAATCCTTTTCTTATTCTGCATAGACCTTTGCCCTTGAGCGGTGTAGCTGTTGATGCTTTCTGATGTGCCTCTTGGGTGTCTGGCTTGTGCATCCTGCTCTGATATTCAGGAACAGCCACACTTGCCAGATAAGGTTTGAAAGCAGAAGAAACTTTACTCCAGGTCAATTTGGCAGGAATGGGTGGAAATTTCACCATACCAATCCCAGCTACCTTGGAGGCACACTGTCTTTGTCACTCCATACTTCTTTTTTCCCCCTAAAAGCACATTACACTTATCCATTTCCTACAGCCTGTAAATTCATTTTTCTGTCCAGATTTGGATGGATAATGCTGATCCTATCCTTTGGGGACTCCCTGATTTGCAATGTAAAAGGGCATGAGGAGCAGATGTGGAGCTTTTTGCACTCCACCCAGCTGCTGGCAAGTCTTATTATTAGATACCTGTGCAATCTGACAACCCTAGTGAAGCCTAAGAAGTTCACATCCCTCATTGCTATTTTGCCACTCAGGGCAAGGCAGAATCTTTCACAAATCACACCAAAGCTGGTTGAAAGTCCAGAAAAGCCCCGTGTTGTGCCTCAAATTGCTCTTGAATTCAGGTTGTTGGCTGAGGAACCAGCCTGAAATCATTGGGTGATATTTTACCCTGAGTTAAATCTTTGCTGCTCTCCTTGCCTCTGTTTCCCTACTATTAGGCCGATTAATTAGATTATAAACGCCATAGCAGCTGCCTTTCTCTGGATTTGTACAGCACTTAGTACTCACTTATAATAGAGTAATTTAAGACAGGCTGCTGTTCACTTTTATAGAAAAAGCGTCTTTTTATTCTTTTTTCTTTTTTGTATTGACTGTGCGGTGAGTTTAGCCACAGGTAATTTGTCATGCAATATCCAGGGCATCACATCACATCTGTATAGACAGAGCTGGACTGAACATCAATGTTCAGCACTGGCAGACAAAGAATAGGAAAATCTGTGAGGCCAGTAGTGATCTTAGCATGAGAAGGAAACCTGGAGATAGGTTGTAGAGCCTGTGTACAGAGAGGACTGCTTGTCTGCATCCCTCTGATGCACGAGCTAAAGGAGGCAATGGCATTTCATTGCACGTATAAAACACTGCTCTTTGGAATTAATTTTGAGTGAGGGTTGCTACAAGTGACATATTGAGGGTTAAGGAAATCCAGCTTGGAAGTAAATTCAGGTTAAATTTCCCTTGTGTTCCTATGGAGAGAAACAGTGGATGTTTGAGCAGCTGATGTGCTAATAGGAAATGGACAGCAAGATCTGATAAGGGGGAGCCGAGTGAAACAGAAGTTAGTTTTTCTTGCCTCTGGAAGAGATCCACACTAAAATCCTCCTTCAGAAGTGGGAGATGGTTTCAAAACCGCGTTAACGTTAATGCAAAATAAAGTCATCCCTTTCCAGATGTTTGGCCAGTCCACATTTAAGGCGACATCCAACATTTCAACTCTTTCACTGGAAACATAAAACTCCAGGGTCGGATCCTGCTGTCATTTATAGCTGCACAAATCCTGAGTGATTCTACCAAAGCCGGAGGAGTTAGTGTGGATTTATGCTGGCCAAAGGGAGCAGAACCTGACCTCAGGCATTTCAAATGATTCATGCCTTGTGTGCTTCTTCGTCTGGCTCTGTTGGCCACACTTTGAAAGGGGGCAGCAAGAACCAGCTCCTGGCCAGCAGGATGTATGGTCTCCAAGCCAGGCACAGAAAAGAGGCTTTATTTTCCAGATCTGGGCAAGATGGCCAGGACAGAGCTCTGAAATGAACCCGGATTTTCTGATTCCTTAAACTTCCAAATTTGTGCTGATCCTTAAAAGGTCTCCTCATTCTCTCCCTTCTCCCTCAAAAAGTGGTATAAATATTGAGAGATATTATTAGACAATTTTTTAGTGTTTCTGCTTGGTCAAGGAGGTAAAAATATATACGAAACCATACACATGAGTAAGAAGAAAGGTTCTGATACAGTCCCATGGTTTGAATCAGCCATCAGTTCTCAAGAAACTCAAGGGAAAATTATGCAGACCAACACCACTTCCTGAATCACCCAAGAAGGAAAACTGAAGCTATTCCAGGACACCCTAATTCCATTTAAGTGCAGGTGGCTCTGCGTCTGTTTTCCCCTTTGATCTGCGTTGCTCATTCTCAGGCATATGCACCCTTAACCTCCAACCCTCGTCTTCCAACCCTATACAGAGATATTTCAGGTGTTTTTGTGGCTGAAAGTTCCCTGGAAATGAAGGAGAAAGTGACTTCTACTACACTAGGGCACTGAAACAGCTCAGTGCTGTTTCTATGTGGGATGGGGTTTCTATGTGGGACTCAGGTTTCTATGTGGGATGGGGCAGATGCCCACAGCTGGAAACGGAACTAAGCAGCTGTAGCACCTGCCAGATATTGGAGCATTTTTAGCTGATCAATTCTCTCTGTGCTTGTGCATCAAAATTTTATGCTCTGGATCTTTTGTTCTCAATACAACACTGCAGGACTCATCTTTCCAGCCTAGCTGTCAAAATCAAATTGATAGGAGCATTTTCTTTGCCATGTTGGTGCATTAAACATATTTGGATCAGGCTTGGCAAACTTCCTCTTTGATGAGCCGTCTCGATACCTGATCCCAAAATACCGTGGAATGGCCTTGTTAAAACCATTAGCAGATGCTTAGGACAACTATTTTTGAATCTGAATATTCCTAGGCAACTAAATAAGAGGCTTTATTTTCAGAGGTGCTGCATGGGCTGCAAAAGTTCTTAACAAGTGAGAGCTGCTGCTGGCAAAGCAGTGGATTTGGGTCCCTGAGATTGGGAGAAACTCCACACTGGAGGTAAGGATATGAAAGAGGTCTATAAAATAATGAATTGTGCAGAGAAAGGGAAGTAATTTGCCAGTTTTGCAAAAACTGAGTCCTGTGAGGCAACCTACCCAAAGCTCACCCATTTGCAACCAAATATCTCTCTCCTTCTCATTCCATGGAAACCCATAGGCCAACAAAGCACATGCTCGTGCCAATACAACATTTACCTTTTCAGCCACCTGGGAACATCCAGGGTGGGATTTACCCATGTGACTGTGGGACTATGACTATGAAGGGAAATGAATCGTGCAGAGATAGGGACAATTTATGTGTCTGATATTAAAAAAGAAATTCCATCCCAGAGCCTATTCAACCGAGTAGTAGCATCTTCTCGTCTCCTGATGTCTGGTATCAGCCATAGGTTACTTCAATTACTGTTGTTCTCTAAAAACAACAACAATGCATTATGATCTTGGTAAAATATTTTCACTGCAGGAAGATTTCACATGAGGAGAGAGAAGTTTTGAATTACAGTTCTACTAGGTTGGTAGAACCTAGTAGAATCTAGAAATGGAGCTTCAATTAAAGGGGGGGATGCTGAGTTCTCCAGACCCCAGCATGTCAACCCATGTCTTAGGGTCCTCTACCCCAATGCAAGCCATGCAATAGGAGCGACCATAACTGTTTTTCCCTGAAATCCCTGGAAGCTGCTTAAGAAGCCTGAAGGAAATTCTGCCTGTTACTCACAGGAACTTTATTGAAGATGTGCTACCTCAAGCTGTCATTACCTCTATCACATAATGACGAAACTCAAGTTGAAAAGACCCAAACAAGGTCAACTGTTGGATCAAGGTTAAGGCCAAGTATAGAAACTAGGACTCTCCCATCCCTGTCTGACCCATTCAGCAACACATACCATTGCAACTCTAGATGAGGGATTAGGCTGAGCTGTGTAGAAATAGTGTCGCAGACAGATATGCCTCCCAAAGGCAACTATTGAAAGGGTGAGGTTATCACGCTCTTGCAAAGGTTAATCACTGTTAAGAGACCTGACAGCAAATCCCTTTCCATGACTTGTTTTAGCGTAAACTCTTATGCTGAGCTTATTGGTATTGAATTTGTACAAGTTCAAGGGCTACAAAAAGATGTTGCACAGCTAGGTTTAACATCTTTGCTCTTCACTCCCAATATTATGATGTGGGTACAACTGACGTGGGATGGGATGGCAGCAGGTTCCTCCCTGGCCTCCCTAAATCTGTAATCAAAACATATCTGCTACTCTTTCTTGCTGGCTCTTATCTCTTGGTTTCCCAGCAGTGATTTCTGCCAGAAAATGTTCCTTGTGGGGAAAAGTTCTAGGAATGTTATTTATTCTCCCCTGTTCTAAGAGAAAGCTGAAATGCAGAGCAGGAGGCAGGCCAAGCAGAGATGGGTGAAACGACAATGTTATCCAGAGCCTATTAAATCAGTTTGGTTTCTTTTTTCTTTTTTTTTTCTTTCTCTCTATCTGTTTTTTTTTTTTTCTCCTTCTCCTTGCCCCTAGAGGAGGCCATGGGGTAATTATGATAATGTTTTCTGGTATTTCCATTTCATTGGCTGATCTCCCAGCCACTAAAGTAAACCCCAAATCTCAACGGGGAGGTCATATTCATCCTTGTTTATGGGACTCATTTTCAGAAATAACACTATCCTTTTTGTGAAACTTCCCTGGCAGCAGCTCAGAAAACAGCTAAAAGCAAACAGATTCCTTGGTCGGGGCTGAGAACATCAGAGCTGCTCAGCAGGCCCAATACAAGGGAGTGCTGGTGATCACCATCTTGGAAGGCAGTAGACTGGGTAATTACTGGTCTCAAGGAGTGAGGGGCTGCAGGCAGCAGTGGTGGCTGTGAGGAGAAGGTAAGTATGAAAATTAAAGCACTAGTGATAGTGATCTGGAGGAAAAAAGGAGACAGATCCCAGGGCTGGGTGAATCAGGTGGTATCAAGGAACCAGGTAGGAAAGATGTGGGAACCAAACTGTGCAAAACTCTGCTGGTTTTGCAGATTTTCTGTCAGTACTTCCTCTGGAAAGGCTTTAATAGTGCTTTGCTTTTGCAAGAAGCATACACAGGTGCCGGTGGGTTAGAGATGGGTATTGAGATCACCAGTTAACCAGTTCTGTGGAGTGCAACAGAGTGTTTCCAAGATTTCTAAGGAGACCTGGTTCTCATAGGAACATCCTTTTCTGCAACAGAAATTGTAATTGGGCTGAGGGCATGAATGGGGCACAATGAAAGTTATAATTAGAGAGCAGTTCCAGCATTACTGGCAGAGAAGGCTGCTCTCCTAAGACCAGTAAAGGTCAGGATAGCTCTTCGGGTTAAGAATGCTTCACTCAGAGAGACAGAGACGACCTTCCCAGAGAACTTTACGTTTCCTAAACAGCTTTGCCCAGGCCTAATCTGAGGCCAGAGCTGTGGTTGCTGCATATGAGCAGGTGCCTCTGCTGAGATTAGAGCATCAGGTTGGTCTGATAGCAATAGGGTGGTGAGGCCAAGCAGTGCCAACACCTGATGAAAGCCTCAGAGCAGAGTTTCAGCTGCCTTTTGCAGGAGCCAGTGCAGCCTTCAAGGTAAGAATGAGACAAAACCTGGTTGGTAAGAAGCTCCTAACAATGTGTTAGCAGTATGGAGCAGGTGTTGGTGTGGAAATAGTTGGGAACACCAGGATTTACACGGCAACAGGTGCAAAAATTAAGATCCTGATACCTATGTTTTATAAATAGAGTTGTCCTCCTGCAGATGAGAGGAAATTAGGTCCTTTGGTTATTTTGTAATTTGGCTTAGCTTTCTGGTCTCTGTTTTCCCATACTTCTGCAAGGCTTTGCTTAGGCCACTGCAGCCCACTGGTTTGCTCAAGTCTAAATGAACCCTGGCAGGTATGGAAGGACCAGGGATTTGTATGTACTGTCTTGAACAAAATGTACCCTGTACAGTCTCTATTACTGGGGTTGCTGCCAGCCCTATAGCAAGACAGGATCTGCCAGACTTAGCTGAATCAGTATCGAGCAGTAGCCCATATCGAGCCACCCTTCGTGCAAGAGGTTAAACCTGGAGAAGTAGAGGTATGTCTGTGATTTGTTGGGGTTTTGTGCCAGCTTTTGCAGTCACTTAGGGCTTGTGTTTCCTGGCAGGTAAAACCCTATATTGGGTTCAGGAGGAATGCTGAAGCTGTGACCCAATCACTTGACTCTGGAAGTTTAGCACTTCAAGACAAACAGGTCCCTCAGCCCCTGGAAGCTACTCTGGACTCGTGTGTGGACCACTGGGATCTGGCACTTCATATTTCATTGACAGCATCTTCCTTCTGGAGAGAAACACCAGGGTAAATACAGATAAGCTGGGTCTAATTAGGGCAAAAGAAACTTTGCCTGCTGCCCAGGCAGTTTAGTTCCCTTTCTTTACTTATTGCTACCCTGTGCTTCCTCCCCTCTGCCTACCCACGTCATGAGTGTCTTGGCACAAACTCTGTGCAGAAACAGCAAAAAAAAAAAAAAAAAATTTAAATCCACTGGCGGTAATTTGTTGAAAATGGGAGCTAACTAGAGGGGAGAGCAGGGAGTTAGATTTGTTCTACCCTGAGGGATTTAGTTTTAACTGAATAGGCATTATTTCCAACATTACGAAAAATAATAATAATAAAAAACATGGTTTGCAACCTATTTCCTGTCAGGTTATTGCTGGAAGGATTTAAAAATAAATAAAATCAGAGTGCCAGTTGGCCCTGCCAGAGATACAGTAGCGAAAGAAACAGAGGAATGATCCACTGCCAGGAGCTAATGGCAAAAACTATAGGAGCAGAGCTGTGGCTTGCTTAGGATGCAGCAGTGGTGGTGGGAGGAAGGTGGGACAAGGGCATGGTACCCTGGGGTCCTGGATGGGTCACATCCAGGCACTGCGGCTTGTGCAAGTGGGTGCTCTCAGCTTATTGTCTCTACTCTGTGGTGAGCTGCCAACTGTTCAGCTCATTGCATGTTAAAGAGAAGCTGTTGGGATGCGGCAACAAGGAGGTCTCAGGTGGGGCTGAGCATCATTCTGAACCCCTTGCAAGACCAAGGTTAGGGCAGGACCTCTGGTTCTATCCCACAAGTACCCATCTCACTCTCCCCTTGGCAGATCTCACGTGTAGTGGGTTTGCAATGACAGCAGGACTTCAGGTTTGAGAGTTCTGCGTGCTGAGTTTTCTGCATTGCTCAAACATGTCCCTCACTCCACTCTACTCATGCGACGGAAAGCAACTTAGCAAGATCTGTTCCCTAGGCCTAGTCCTTTCAAAGACTGGGATTATAAAGGCAGGACTGGGACAATAAAGTCAAGAGGGAGAGAAGGGTGAAAGGGAAGGAGAGAGAAAAGGCAAGGTCCAGCTGAAGAAGAGTTTTTTGGGAAAGGGAGTTGATTTGAGTGGGAAAGGAAAGCTTGTTGAAGCTGATGAAACAGAATGCTGAACAGGAGCAGAGGAGCTCAGAGAGGTTAGTGTATAAGCTGTTCTGCCCACTACCTGGTTTTCCCAGTCTCCCAGAAGGCAGATGAATTTGTTGTTTTTGTCTTAATCCCTTGACTGCATCACCCAAACCACCGCCTGCTCCAGAACAGCAGGAGATCTCTGCTCCACCTGCCTGGGCACAGGGACACTGCGCTGCAGAAAGTCCAACAGCCTCATGCTGTGCTCAGAACCAGCACAGTTCTCCTTTCCACAAGCAGTCTCAGGAAAAGAAGCCCTCCCCAATAAGACACTGGGTGGAGATCTTGGGAGCCCTTGGGCCCATCAAGGGCAGAGACTGCGGGAAGGATATGGTGCTGTGGGAGCTGCTGTTACACAAGGAAGTTCTTACATTAAATCTACTGAGTCTAGGTTCAGGAGCTCTTGGCTGAGCATCCATCTAGTCCTCACCCTTTCTATACAATACTGCACAAGACTCATTCTCAGGTCTCCCATGGCTAGGACATGCCTATGCACTTCTGAGGAGCTCATCGTCCTCTCTCTCCATGTCTTGGTACTTTGCGAAGAGAAGAAGAGTGTGTTTCCTCTCTAGATCATAAAACTATCCTCTCTACCCTTGTACAATGGAGTCCAAGACTCAGCATGGATCTCCCATGATTACTGTAAAAAGAAAGTACGTAAGAATGGGAAAGGGAAAGCTTGGGAGCAGACACCTGCTGAGTGGAATTGGCAGTATTTCATCCTAAGAACAAACGGAGTTTAAAGATGTGTAATATCTAATCAAGACATGACTAAGTCAGAAATTCTTAAGTTTCCTCCAAGAAAGGGAACTCAGCACATTGTTCATGCCATGCCGTGTGCATGCCATAAACTATCACCACTGATCAGTGGGCACCACTTTGTGCATGCTACTTGGGCACATAAAATTTGTCATCACCTGGATGCACTGAAGACACATCTGTTCCTATAGAAAACGGGTATGTCTAATGGAACTGACATTCCCTGGGGAAAGGTTGAGGCTGAGCTAGTCTCCTTGATGCCCTTCCAGTCCTATTTACTGTTACTTTGCTTGGGAAAAGTCACATCCTTCAAGCAGAACAAACAGAATGAGAAGGAAACCTGCTCGGACAAAGTGCAACTTATTGACTCATGGTAACTAGTCAATTAGCTGATTTAATTCAGCTGATTAACTGATTAGCCAGAGGCAATTAGCTAATCTCAACAAGGCAAATAGATGATCCCATCATGGATAACCTCTGTGTTTATGATCATAATGCTGAACAATGTGTTTGGATGGGGTGGTAGCATGACAGCAATAGAACACCTGTGCTATTCTCGTCACATTAAAACTCTTGGACATGATGAGTTGTATAGATCACTTTCTTTAGCCATTCTGTCATGCAGATGACTCTCTCACTAAGTGATCTTGTGATTTACATTTAGCATATCTCATTTATCAAGGGGAACTGGCATTTATGGTATATTTTCAGGACCTGGTGCAGTAGGAGAGCATCAATCTCTCCAAAATGATTGCCTGCATTCCTGCATGCAGGAACAATCCTGAGGATCATTTGAATACATATCTAGGTGTCCAAAAACTCATTCCAATGACCTTTCTGTTTTTTTGGACCCCAGGACCCTCTGTCATCCTAAAGTCACTAAGGAAGATCTGTTAGAGTTACAAGCAGTAGATAATGTCACTTTGGATAGAGAAATCAGCGATGAATTTCCTTGGTTCTTCATGACAAAGTCTGTTTTCCTCCTCTTTGTCTGCCAATTCCCTTGCATATGTCAAAATGCTTCCTTTTCTTGCTTTTTGCTCCTGTTTCTTAAATATTTAGGTTCTGACTTTTTAAAGACTTTCTAAGAATATTGTCCCCAAGCAAGGGAGATGGAATTCAGTCTTCCTGTGCAAGCATTTGGAGATATCCCTAGACAAGACAGATGGTTATAGTCTGCTGAGCTAAGGATGCAAATAGAGCTGTCTTAACATGCTCTGACATTTATTCCCTTGATATCCTCCCTTAGTGATAAGAAGTACAGGAGAAATATCTATACTAAAGTATGAAATTAGATCTTTAGGAAGAAAAGCACTTTTTCTTTTCTAATAATATCGGCAGGGGGACCGGGGATTATAAAGCACAATATGCCCTGTGGGAGTGTGTTTGGAAGAAGAATGCCAACAGCCTTTACTTAATTCTCCCAATAGCACAGAAATTTGTTCCTTTCCATTTCACGACTAACTGCTGTTGCTTGTCTGAGTTCGGGTTGATGCTATCGCTGCCTAAGAATGAAAGATGCCTGATAGTGCCTAATTGAGAGTCATTTAAGAAAACAATTAAAAGCAAAGCCTAGGAGGAAACACCTGCTTTTTTCAACAGTAGTAGTAGTAGCAAGTCACATTCTGGTGGCTTTGGTTCGGGTGGCTTTGATAATAGGACCCCTGGTGCAGTAACAACTTATCAGCCTCTGGGGGGGTTAATTGCTCAAAATGAGAATGTGCCAAAATAGAAGTTCATACAAATAAATATAAAACAATGGCATATGCTCAATCCAACTGCGCACACACGTAGAGTATGTATATTTTCTCTCAAATGAAGAAAAAACCAATGTTTTCATATATTGCCTGTGAATGCTGACTAGCTTGAAAGTTGACTGTAATATCATAAAATGTGAAAGCACAGCTGGGGAGGGAAAATTATGTTCTTTCTATTATTTGCACAAAGGTGATGGGAATTCAAGCTTTGTGGAGCAGCACAGAGGTAAGAAAACGAGGCAGCTCCTGCTTTGCAGGGCTCCTGGGGTCTGCTGAAGGTGAGAGCAGGACACTGTTTTTCTGATTTAACAGAAGGGAGCGCTCATGTCGCAAAAAGGAAGGGAAGCATTAATCCTTCCATGACTTCTGGACTTGCAGAGCCCCTCTAGCAGTTTGTAACTCTCTCCTTATGTCAAATGCCTTGAAATATAGCCGTGGGGACATATCACCACTCTTTCCCAGTAATTTGGTCTTCTCCATCCCATCTTCCACCTAAGTGACTGCATTGTCACAGTGGGAGTTAGGTGGGTAGACTGCTCTGGTGGAAAGATCTTATTTTTGTGGAAGGGTAAACCAGACCCTTCTGATTTGGGATACATTCTGGGGCAGCCCTTCTCCCTCCCTCTGTTTCCCTCCCGTGTGACGATACCAATCAGCTCTGTGGGGTCTTCTTATGGAATTTCATGCCTCATAAATATGATATTGGATGTGTATTTGATAAAAGTCCTCTCTGGAAAGCAGTGTGCAGAGCTGCTATGTCTGAGTAACATCACCAAGGCTGTGAGCTGGGGTTGAGCAAGAGGCGAAGTGAAGGGCCAGTCTACGATCTACCCCCTTCCTCCACCTCTCGCTTGATTTTTTGTTTTATATTTATTACATTCTGCCTCACATTCCTCTCGCTTCTTTTTTTGCCGTCATGCCTCACCATGGCATCAGGAGGCAAAAAATGTCAACATGTCACTCTTTTCTTATTTTACAGACATAAAAAGTGATGTATTTTTATGATGATCAGAACTTTTATTGCTTTCCTCTGAGATGAGCAAGAAGCTGTCTTGGGTTTTATCAAGACGACCATGCTGCAGCATCCCTTCCTGACCCAGGCAAAACAGACAAGATCTCAGCAGTTGTCTGAGTCCCCTAGAGTTGTTATCTGACAGAGGAAAGTCTGTGTGTAGATCTGCCAAAAAAAGGGGCACTTCTAAAGCTAGAAGTTGCAAAACCCTCCCTCACACCTAAGCCAGATCCAGACCAAAATCCACTAGTTACATCTACTTGAGATGTGAGTTTTACAGAAAAATCATTATAAAAAAACCCTATAATATTGTGTGGACATGAAGCCTTCCTCTCCATGTGACCAACACTCTCACTGCTGTCCCCCTTCTCCCACAATGGCCCAGCCACTTAACCCAAGACCCATTGAGGGAGATCCCAATGCTGCATGTCCAGAAACCAAACAACACCATGGAATTTATCTCTCTAGGATAAAAATCCCTGATTTCCTCAATAAATTTCTCTTTCACAGGAAATGCTGGGGCTTTGGGCAGGTCCCAGAAGGAGCTAGAAACTAGACCTACTGCTTTCCACTGCTGGTCAGCAATGACCTCCAGCTACTTTCTTTTTGTTGGCCTGTGTGCAGAGTTAGAAGGAACATACGTGAAGCAGCAGGATGGGATTGGAGTCTATCACCAGCGCACTGCCCATAGTGCCAGCCCCGGGGCTCACAGCATTCCCACTGACAACAATCGTTGAATCCCAAGGCAGATGCCAATCAGAGTTTCCTCTTTGTCACGCAAGATCTAAGCCATGTAGCTATTTTATCCAAGGGGTCAGGTGCTGGTTCAAAGAGAGCCCCGGCAACTCAAAGCCCTCATTTCTCATGAGCAGACACTCCAAGGCCCAGCTGCTGCTGGCTGCCAAGCTTGACTTTCAGGTGGAGGCCAGACAGTGGTACACCAGCTGCTTCTGTCTTTTATGGATTCCCAGACACGGGAAACAATACTATTGGATTTCCACAGTATGATGGGGTCTCCATAATGCTATTGTATCTCCAGAATACTATTGGTTTCCCACAATACTGTTGAGTTTCTACAATACTTTTTGGTCTCCAAAATGAAATTGGGTCTCCAAAGTGCTATTAGGACTCCACAATGCTACTGGCTCTCCATAGTGCTATTGGGATGCCACCCAGCATCTGTCCAGCATCTCTCTAGCTACATGTCCCAGTTCTGAGCACCTTTCTCAGCAAAGCAGCAGAAAAGCAGGTAGAAAATGCACAAGACAGCTCACTTTTCATGGGGATAACTCAGGGCTGCATTTGACCTGAGAAATGTGGATTCTAGCTGTGGTTTGTCTGGGAGCAACATGACACCAACTTGCAGGTTGGGAGGTTCAGCTCTTATTTCTAGCTTAGTCACTGGAAAACTTGAAATTCTGATCACTGTTGTAGCAGCTTCAGGCTGCAGAGGACCTCAGATTCTGGGAGTGGGGTTAAATGCCCCATTTAGGGCTTTGGTTTTGCCAACCCTAAGTTTCAGCCAAACTCAACTGGAAATACTTTTCCATTTGTGTTGTACAGGATCCAGACCCCCAGATTTGGAGCTACTTTTTCTTCTACCATCTCAAATTTCAATTTGTAGACAAAACTATATTTTCACAGTGGAAATTTCACATTTTGTAGAGGCTGCTGTTCACCTTAAGAGAAAGGGAAGACCCAGATATATAGAGATTTTTTTTTTTTTGTCACACAGCTCTTGGCACATCTGAAACAGGACATTGCCTTTGAGCCACCGAGCAACTCAAGGCAAAAATGAGGGCATCTTCAAAAGTGGGAGGTTGCTCTGAGCAAGAGAAGCAATAATGGGTTTGGAGGGTAGGAGGCGGGTGAGATAAAGGTATCTAGGTACCTACATGCATTTTTTTCCCTAGAAGTGAATGTCTTTAAAAAGGAGTATAGGTAAAAGGTTTTTAATGCCTCAGTTTCCCCTGAACACATCAAAATTTTCTCAGCTATCCTTGCTTTATCTACCCTGACTATTTCTGACTTTTTTCCATATATGTCTCATCAGGACAGGGAGCAGTTGAGGAAGGACAGCTACAGTTTTCAGAGCAGACACTTATAACGAACAGTAATGTGATATGTGATACAGAAGCACTCAGATTTCTCCTGTTGATGTCAGGGAGAGCTCTGCTTGCAGGAATCAGAGAAGTGATTCCTGCAGGTCTGGATTGGGATTGCTGTTTGGTGGCCTCCATGTTGGCAAATCAACAGCCTTTTTACTAAATTTCTAATGCAGCTGCCCCAGATCACATTATGATTGATTTTGTTTATCTTTGCCTTTCTCTCTTTCTCTCTTTCTCTCTTTCTCTCTTTCTCTCTTTCTTTCTCTCTTTCTCTCTTTCTCTCTCCCTTTCTCTCTTTCTTTATCTCTCTCTCTCTCTCTCTTTTTTTTTTCCCTTTACAGAAC
>JAVCKT010012918.1:0-13614 GCA_032273925.1 Rhynchotus rufescens
TGCAAGAGACCTCTAGAGCCCTGCTCAGGATGGGGGAATGAAAAACAGCAGGTTCCTGCAGGACTTATCAGCGCGGCTCAGAAGCAGCTTCCGGAGCAGATTTGCAACCTGGGAGCCACGGAGGGAGCCCTTGATGCTGTAACCGACCTCAGGACACCCCTAGGTCCGGAGCCTCCCTGCACGGGACACTTACAGCACCAATGGATACATCATTATTACACAAAAAGAAATAGAATGGAAGGACAGGCAACATAACATTATGAATTTCCACGTGGAGGTAAGATTTTGCAACTCATCAAATACACACAACTGGATTTTTCCAAAACTCTTGCAGGCTCAGCCCTTAATAGGATTTAATACTTCCTACTTTCAGCTTAGTAGGAATGCCATGTGAAAAGGCTAGCCATAATCTGGGGGTTTGGGAGGAGCCAGCAAACACAGTAGTAGATAATAAAAGCCCCCAACTATTGAACTTTCAAAAAATGAAAATAAAATAAAAATTAAAAGGAGAAAAAAATTCCTAAGAATTTCTTATTCACCTTTAAATTCACACAGCCATTTCTAGAACAGCAGAAGTTCAAGTAAAAGAGTCTGGAATTTTCCTGCTTAAAGTAAAAACTGAGCCAGGTTAGAGAAAGGTTCTTAGCAAATCTCTACTGCACAGAAGTTTCTGTGGAAAGCAGGTAAATTCCCACTCTAATAACAAACCCGTGAAGTGCACTAACAACACAGCCATGTGTTCTTCATTAATACTCTAGCAACAAATATTCTTTAATTTACTGCAAATATCATCCTTTTTCAAGACAAAAACTAAGAATATAAAAGCTGAAGCTCAAAGGTTACAAGCGGTTAAATTCTAGTTATCAAAAAGAGTTGCTAGAAATTTTTCAGCCAAGTCTTTTTTGCATGAAGAAGTGTAGGCTGGATTAACTTTGCCAGCAGACACTTTCATTATTTTCATGCAAAACCATATCATATCATAACCCACCTAAGCCAATTTAAGTACTTTTAAGAGAAAGTACTTGAGAATTAATAAACAAAACTAAGAAGTGCTGTGGGGTTCACCCCTCTACAAACCGCTCTCTTGCCCTGCCCTGTGCACGTTGCAGGTGTCTCTGCTGCTGCGCTTCGCACAGAGCTGCCTTCACATCGCTCAGATATGAGGGGCAGTTATTCCTTGGCTAATATGGGGCAGTTATTCCTTGGCTAATATGGGGCAGTTATTCCTTGGCTAATATGGGGCTTTCAACACAGCAAGGGGAATAATGTTCCTGCGACCATCATAGCCCGAGCAGTTCTTTCAAAAACAGGGCAGTGCTTATTCCTACAAATGCATAACTCCAAATCTGGAATTTTAAGACTCCAATACTCCTATGGCTTATACAAGGTATTTAGAAGTAGATTGCAGCGTTTTACTACTCCTCCTTAAACAAAAAGAAAAAAAAAGACTTCATTCTTCATTAGCAATCACCCATCTCACTGTCTTAGAGATGTACCAGTAATCAACATTTAGGATCTTCTAGTTAAACCAGTTCTTCCATTTTCCCATTTGTGCAGTGAAGCATTTTCTGCTTTGTCACAGATTATAGTTAATTCTGACCTTTAAAAGTGGACGTTCTGAGGAAAATACACACAAACTACACTCAGTTGATGGACAAATTGAATTACGCCTTGTTGTTGCGGAATTATGCAACAACGACACAGTTTCCCCCTTTTTTTCAACCTTCATTCATCATGCCGGGTAGCTATTTTAAAAACAGATTTCTGCTCGAGGCATTCGACTACTTCCTCCACGAGGATTACATAATAAAACAGCCAATATTACACAAATGTGCTTAAAGGGGCACCTGAGCACCGTGAGCAATGCCCATCTCTCACGGATCCTGGGGCGCACGGCGAGGTCCTCGGCTGCTTTCCCGGGCGGAGAGCAGCCGGTCATTCCCTCCCTGTTCCAAGGGAAGTGGTGATGCCCAGGGCAGCCACGGGCATCACTGTGAGAGAAGCATCACTAGAAATCCTACAGTTCTAACACACACAGATCACCTTATTGGAAATGTTTTAATGGATTTCTTCCCTTCCTCTAATAGATAATCATAAATGACATTTCAGCTCCTAAAAAATCGGAGGCAGCTTGACTAAGAGCTTTCTACTTTCCAACCGTACGAAAAGTTGGGCACGAAATGATGACAAATATTAATGTGTTTAATTGCTCCTTGTACTAAAAGAAATAATGCAACTAAGACAGTGGGTACTTCAGTAGAGTGATACATAATCTTATCTTTTTTTAAAGCAACTTCAGCATGCATACTGCTAAATCATTAATTGCAACCTCAGAACGAGGGTAGCAAAGCATCAAGTCAGCAGGCAAAAATATTACAGGTATTTATCACAGAGCTGCTGCAGTGTAAAATGTTGGAAAAGCCCCTCTCACCTGATCACATTCTCCCTCCTTTTCCTTTGTTTCTCCCTCGTTTTCCTTTGTTTCTCTAATTTCTGATGCGAATCGCAGACTCCGCAGGTCTCGCGAGCAGTAGCTGGGGTCCGTGGCTGCCACCCCGCGATGCCCCCGGTGGCTCTGCAGCCGGGGCTCACGGCTCCGCAGAGGAGCCTTCTGGCCCTGCAGGAGCACCAGCAGCTCCCACGGCTGCTCCTGCTCCTCCTCGCTGCAGGAGGAGGCTGCCCACGACACCCCCGAGACCCCCACGGATCCTCGGTCAGGGGAGGCAGCAGCTACGGGGGGAACCACAGCGCATCACTGCACGTGGTTACGAGAGCAGAAGGAGCGGGCGACAGGCACGCGTGGCAGAGTTGCCAGTGTAAAATCCTGGCATTTCTTGGGAAAAGGCAGAAGGAAAGAGGAGGAAGGCATGAAACTAAAAGAAAATGGATCTTGGGGTCTGTTTTCAGGTCTCAAGTTAGGAAACCATATTTTCTCTTATGTCCTGCTCAGGCAAACATAATTTCACCACCCTCCAGTCATCCAGCTGGAGGAACCTCCCATCTCCCTCCCAACAAGGACAGTGCTTCAGAGCAACGTGCTTTATGAACGGAGCTGCTGTTCAGCAACTTCACAAAAGCAAACGGAGAAAAACATGGCTAGAAAATAGCAGCGGTGAGCGCTGCTGAACAGGCACAGGCCCAGTTCTTGCAACACACAAGTGCTTTTGTACGCGGACTTCATGGTCTCGAGTGTCTCCCTTCATACGTAAGGGCTTGCAGCCCAGAGACAAGAGCGTTTATAGAAAAAGTCTCCTTGAAACCTGCAGCAGAGGGATAACCGAGCTGCTCCCCTCACTCCCGAACCACCCGAGATGAATCTACAAAAAGCAGAGCCATATTTTAACCAACGAAGCCTTATACTTAATACATTCATGTTAGAGGCAGATTGCCCAACTCTGATCATTTGTAGCTCTGCTGCTTAAAATCTTGTAATGCTGCCTTAATTTAAGTAAGTGTACACAAAGATCACACGCACAATTATTTCCAAGTATTAACCATCACTCACAGTATGTGATAGCAGAATTATTTGGGGAATCAGCAAGCACAGCTGCTTTTCTCCTTCAGCAAAGCACAACTTCCATATTAACAGCCCTTGTGTCTTTATTTGTAGTATAGCTCTTGACAGCAGCACTGGCTTTGGTGGAATACTAAAACAGGGGAAAAATGCAAGTAGTCAAGAGAGGGGAAAAATCACCCCACCGAACACCTAGTGTTTATTGCCTTAGAGACCTTAGAGACCTGCTGGGTGCCATTTCCTCCCTCAGCCTCTACAGAAACAGGCTCTCGATGCCCACGTTGTGCCCGACGTTGCCCTCCAGGCCCGCAGTGAAGACACCAGGGCGGGTTTGCTATTTAAAGACAAACTGATTGCGGCGACTTGACGCTGAAGGGGCTCAGAGCTCTCAGCAGCTTAGAAGAATTTATAGCTCGGACTTGCTTCGGATAACTTCAGCCCACTTGCAGGCCCTGCTGCACTTCTAAGCACCCAGCAGATTAAAGCTGGAAGCTTTTCTCTTTCCTTTTGAAGGAAGTTACTAAAAACACCCGTTTGTTTGTGTCCTTGAACAGTACTATAAGAAGTCTGAATTAATAAGACCCTTATAATAAAAGCAGCTCCAGAAGAACCAGTTAGGTTTTCCAATTACTGGGCCCTGTTTCCTTTGCCTAAAGTTTCTAGAGTTCCGAGGCTGCAGTTAGGTTGAATTCCCAGAAAGACCTCCCAAAAAATCATTATGACCAATAAGAAATTAGCAACCTGCGAGGATGTAGAGCGGCCCTACATGCCCAGGGGAACGTGCGACGAACCACCCTGTGCAAAACTAAAACCATAACACAAACAGCAAGGTCCCAGGCAGCTACAGACAACCACCCCCCTGCACTCATGTTACCCAAACCCCTGTGGCTTAAGGGTTATACATTTTACTTACTTTCACTACTAATTTTATATATGCACAAACAGCATTAGAGTCAAACTCACTCACATTAGTCATGATTGCTGTTTGTCAGAGGACAAGATTAATATTCTTGTCCTCTATTAATAACTGGAGGCAATATAAGCTTCTTATGGTAAGTGAGAGAAAAGCAAATCTATTCTATTAGTGCAACATTTGCTTTATTATCTGCAACAATTTTCAAAACAAAAGAAGCACTGGTAGGAAACAGAAACAAAACAAGGGCAAACGCATAGAAAGATGGCAATTTTCCCCAGTTAATCAGCAAAACCTAGGATAATTTGAACAAATATTTAGAATCAATTTTACAAGCCCTAGCTATTATCCAATGTTTCGGTAGAGAGAAGCACGGCTCTGCAGCAATGAGACACATCAGGTGGTATCTCTGATGCCCCTTCCACACTCCTCGCTTTCAATGGGCCAAACTGATCGTGCTCAGGCAACAGCAGAGCTTGGCTCAAAAAAAATCCAGAGCGCATCAGGAAAAACGCCGCTAAGAAGTTGCTCAAAGCGTAAGAGCCTGAAACAAAGACCATAACTGGAGCCCTTGAAGCACATGCTAGGGAAAAAGGAATGCATCCATTTGGGAGCAAGCTCGGGCAGTAACAACTTTATACTCCTACTGCAAAATAGTCACTTCTCAACATCTGAGGTAGCCAACTACTGCTTGTTCTGTTGAACAAAGCCTCATTTTATACAGTATCAGCATTTGGGGGTTATTCTACTGCAGAAAAAAAAAAAAAAAGCTTCAGCTATTTGTGTAGTTTTACCATTTTTTAAAAACTTAAAACACAGCATCAAGGTTTATTTGGATGAGTACTGATAACAGATCCACAATATTCCTGTACTCCGTACAGGACCACATATTAAAGCCCATACACTGGTAAACAGTTAACAAAGCAAAACATCCAAAAGCACACACACAGCTGAAAGGAAAGTCAAAAATCCATCACTGATACGGATTTAAGTTTCACTTCTCTGGATTAAGATGAAACAAGAGCCGTGCAGCAGTGAGTGCTCTGCGGGGCCGGAATGCAGCCGGGGCTTTGCCACCCGAGCCAGCAGAACTGACCAGGGCTCAGCTACACGGCAGCTTTCCAGCTCAAAAGCACCAAAAAAGAAAAGATTATCAAGTAATAGAAGTGCCCATTTTATCTCCAGCTACTTAATAATTTTCTCAGAAAGATCCAAAACCAAAATGAATCTTACATCTACTTAAACAAAAATTACACTAAAAATGTAACTTTACTTTGATAAGGTGCTAGGATCCCTGCTAGGAACAAACATGTTCTGAAATGTGCTTAAATCTACCTCAAGCCTGGAATGCAGTTTGGATTGAATTTACACAAAATGGCCAAAGGGAGAAAAAAATCCTCCCAAATGTTATTTGAGCCTGCATTCTCCTATCTTTTCCACTCCGAGTTCATGAATAAGTGTTTTGTCTCCCTCTGTAGCAAACAACTGAAGAACAGATGGTACTAGGCTTAAATTACTCTTTCCTTGCTAGATTAATCAACATGTATATTCCCATAATATGGCATCTCATTTTACTCATTACTCCTATTGCATACTTAACAGGCATACTGCACATTACGCTGTATTAACACAATACAGCAAGATTATTTTGCAGTAAATCAGTCGCGTCACAACATACACAAGGAGACTAAAGAGCACACGCATTTACGTGGCAGGTTCTGAAGACCCCGGGAGCAAATTCCATCAGCTCCATAAATTTTCTGTTTTGGAATAACGCTGTAGCCGTGACAGGGTTGGGCAGGATAAGTATTTAGTAGAGGCAATGCCAGTAGGTCTAAAACAATACAGCTGAGTTTGGAGGAGGGGCAACTGAAAATCCAGACTTATAATCCACTCAAGTCTGAAATGGAGCTTTTCCAAAAATAAAAATACAGATAAGGACAACGACTTAAAATAAAAATACAGATAAGGACAACGAGCTAAGTTTTTAACTTTTTCTCTCAGAGACTGAGCAGGTATCACCTCACACCACTGTGCACCTGGCTGCCTGTTTAGAAGAAAAGTCACTGCTAACAAACCCAATAATCTATGAATTTTTTGATGCAAATTCCTTGCCAGCTGATTTAGACCTCAATAGGAGGCCATCAATCCCTAGGGAGGACAGCCGGGATTTTTCCCTACAAAAGGGCTCCCCAGACTTACCAGGAAGCCACCTTGATAGCCAGCAGTCAGGAGGAGGTATGGAGCCCATTTCTGTGGGGGACAGCACTGTTTTTATTCAGGGACATGGGAAGCTGCGCACGGGGTCAAGATTGGTCCCTTTACGGCACGAGGGAATGAGCTGACACATGAAGGAGGCTGTCTCTAGTTTGTGCTTTATGTGGCACCTGGATTTGGAGAGATCCACGCGTACTCCTTGGGAAGAAAGGAGTGGGGGAAGCGCGTGCCCCTTTTCCATCTGGAACAAAACGATGAGCCTCCGAGCAGCCACAGAGATACCAGTGAACAATCCACTCCTGGCAGAGGCAGCGGGTGTCTCCATTGCAGGAGGACAGCAGGAAGCAAGGTGGGCGGCTCCTGGCTGGAGCGCCGCGCGGAGCGGCGACGTGGCGGGGCAGGCCGCTTGGGCCTCGCGCTCCCCGGCCTCCCTCGCGGCTGCTGCAGGGCCGCCCGGCCGGCGCTCCTGCCTCCTGCCAGGCCCTAGCGCTTCTCGGGGATCACCCCGTTCCAAACTCAACCTTAACTTCACGTGTGCAGACCTGAACAAGCAGGGAACCGGTTCTGGTTCTGCCCGGCCATTTCAGACGCTCTCGCCAAACCGCCCGCAGGAGCCACCCATGTTCCGAAGCAATGGAGACGTCTCCGGCAGCCGTGCCAAGTGTCATCCATCTCACACGACACGTGTTTGGCTGCCCTTCGCGGCGTGCCACAGGCTGTCAAGGGATTGCACATCAGTATTTGCCTTATGCTTATGCTTCCTGGCCAGTCAAAACTGCCACAGCGCCTACTCAACACGCCAGCAAGGCGCTCCCCAACACGCAACCCCAGCTCTGCCACTGCAGCTGAGCCCCTGACGCACAGGAGCGATCCCAAAGGATCCCTTCACACCCACACCTTACACGCCAAGGCCCTCAACTTCTGTCCCTCCCCGCAAGAGTCCCTCTTCCCAACATCTGCAGCATTTCCAATGTCTCTGATTATGCAAAACAAAAAATGGTAATGCCACCAGCCTCCAGCAGAATTGCTCTTTCCACCCTTATTTGAGCACATTATCACCAGAGTGACAGAGCTTTCCTCAGATCCCTGTCACATCCTGACCACAAAGCAGGGCTCCAATCACAGACCGTCAATGTAAGCACGTTATATACATATGCAGTGAGTCACAGTGCGTATCGAGCGCAAGCATCTTCATTATTAAGAAGTCAGCTTCTAATGTCAGCATTTTTTCCTGTCAGCTATGTACAAAAGATAACCCAGAGGAGCAAAAATACACTTTGCACAGTTTCTGTTTTGCTTTTTAAAATCATTTCTTCCTATTTCTTCCTACTGCCACAAAACCACTCACACAGAGTGACTTAACTAGAATCCAAACGAGCAGACAGCTACGCTTTAGACAAAATGTATTCCAGAGAAAAGGAGTCTTGTCTGACTCAAAGCAAGAAACTGAAGCCTGACCCAGCTGTTTCATTTACTGAATTTGAGAAGCAATCTATTAATAGTTCACTACCATACTCCTATCCAGACTCTTCATGTCATCAAGACAGCTACACTAACAGACACCAGATATAGATATGCTTCCATATTAACACTGTAAAGTGGAGCTAAACCAATAGCTAAAGTTTAAAGAGCAGCTGCTATTTCATGAATTAACTCAAAACAGACAAAACTGGCCTGAGAGATCATTTAATAGGAGCCCATCACAATATTCGCTTCAGCCCTTTGGATGCAGCTTCCTGCCTTCTCCCCAAGCAGCTTTACTAAATCATTCTGCTAACTTACACAGTGAAGTTTGCCCAGCTGCTAAATTAACCAGATGGAGAGTAGAATAATCTGCTCTTTCAGCATCAGATGAGTATTGTCAGCCAACGAGGACGCAATGAAAGCCAAGCGATGCACCTGTGAAAACAACAGATTTGATAGTAGTCCCCAAACCACTGGATTCTTGAGGTGGGCCTGTGGCACAACCTCCTTCCACATAAATTAAATCTCATGCAAGAAGCCCTCTATCAGCCAGAGGACAGCAGGTAAGCCTGCTTTAGGAAGCCCTTTAACTGCCTTCCACTTTTATCCAGGCGAACTTCTACCTGCTCACACAAACACATCCCAGACATCAATCCTCCATGGTACTTCAAACAACTGTCACAGATATCGCAAGTTAAACCATGACCTCCAACTTGTGCTGAAATAGTTTAAGAAAAAGGTTAAACGAGCATCAAAGCAACCTCCCCTATGAAAGGTAACACATTTGGGAAATAAATGGCATTCTTTCCCTCTCCTCCTCTGCTCACTAGTGCCAGGGAAAGAGGGGCTCCTCAATGCCCAAATGAGAACTTTTGTTTCAAAGAAAGGTTGGAAACAAAGTGCAATGAGTTCACATGGGGCTAGCATTAACAGCTTAAAATGCCTTCTAAACAAAGCCTAATCTCACTGCGTAGTTGCCGAATATCCGCACTGCACTGCCAAAACCAGGGAGCTATCACTGATGTGGATGAGCTTCCACCGAGGAGCAAGGACTGAACGTGCCACCGAGCCCGGACACAGGGAGCACTTCTGCCCGGTCCCCACAGGGCCTCGGGCTGCCTGAACAAGGCTGGCAACAGCGTTAAGGTGAAAGGGGCAACAACTGCACCAAGCACAACACTTTTTTTCCCCAAAACACTTAGTTTTTTCTCTGCACAGGTGAATTACGTGAAGCTCAGCAGGACAGCCATAGGGGTGAGGGAAGACAAGAAGGTGCTACCCTACAGCAGCACATCTAGTCACGTCTGTTTTACCATCACAGTATGTTTTCTAATTTCAGAGACGGGAACAGGTGGAAATTTCCCTCTGCCCCTTCCCTCACTCCTGCCTAGCTCCTCATAGGATGTCTTACAGCATCACTATAAAGCCAACAGCGCCCAGCACTGGGACACGTGAGCACTCGGGGACCAAGTACCAGGCGTTTCGGCAGTTCCCCCACATTACTGACGGGAAACAGGAGGAGGAGGAGGATTGGGAATCACTGCCCTAACTGAGGAGAACATCGCCCTTGCCAGCGTTACAATGGCAAACACCAGCATTGCTCCTTATCCTTGACCTGGCATTTCAGTTATGAGCACAACGCTGAACTTCCCTGAAGCCTTGCACAGCAATTCTATGCCACCAATTAAAATTAATTATAGGTGCTGAAAGCCCTAGGACGCCAACCCTGCCAGACTGCAGTGGCACCCTAATCCTCTGCCAATACCTCACTTGAAGGAGAAACAATAACTTATTTTCTAGCTAGAAAATGACCAAAGCTGCTTTTGAGTCTTCTCAGACAAATCCAAAACCCAGATTCTAGTTCAGTTATCATGTGGCTCCTACCCTAATCCTAGCCGCAATTTCAGTTCTGAAACCTAAATCCACCTCTTCAACACAATAAAACTACTCAACAAGAATGGCTTGCAAGGTCTTTATATGGATGGATAATAAAGGGAAAAAAAAAAAAAAAAAAAAGGGGGGTAACCTTCCCACAACAACAACTGGGCTGAAAAACTGCTGAGCAAGGACAGCGGATTCGTGGCCGTGCGGAGCCTCCGAACGATCAACCCGCAGACTCCATAAGCAGCCAGGAGCAGTGCATCGCGGTACGGACGGGGCATACGGACACTTACAACTTCCCTGAAAAAGGCCCTGTGTTTTCTTGCTGGGAAATTATAATAAGTCATTTTATGTCTTCAAAAGTAGGATCATCCAGGCTTCCACCTAGTCTTCTGCTATGTACCGATCTGAACTTAGCATTTCTACAGAGAAAGAGACAAATGAGGTCGCATCCACCCAGTAAAGCACATATAGACTTTGTTTCAAAATGTTGAGAATAAGGGATTACTTCACACCACCCCTTTATTTCTGCATTTCTGTGATAAAAACCCTGACTGGCTTAAGAACATACTAGGAAAGTCAAAAAGCAGAAGACAACACACAACTGCTTAGGTATTCTGGTTGCTTGCAAGCCCATCCTAAAAGCACAGGTATCCTATAGCGATTATAAACTGGGGTCGTTCAGTTCTCAATCCAGACCAAAGTCCCGGGCCTCAGTATCAGTTCAGATACAGCCTCGTGGCCCCTGGCTTTACCCTCCAGTCTGTGCAGCTAACACACATCACTGCTTATACAGGAACAGCAGCCCTGAACACTTCCATGGAGCCTTACCAATTTCTCCAAGTGGAGAAGTAATAAATAAATCTTCTCTCTAAAATAAAAGGTCTAAAACAATGGAAAATGCTTAGTAATAAGATCAAAAATAAACCAAAGTTCACGGTTCTTATTAGTATGTGTTATAAATTGTATCAAATTATCACATATAAAAAACTCTTGGACTATATTGTTAAAGATTTTAAACTTTCAAATGTTCTCTTGACATTTAGTTAGTGCAAAAATTTCTCCACTTGTAATTAAGAGTAAGAAAAATAATCCGCATTTAAACTTCACATGGCAAGTTTCCTCACCAAATCCCTGAGCCATGAATGGCCAAAACACTCCAATTGCAATGGAATTTGTTCTCCAATATATTTAGCAATCTGTCACAGCTAAGGCTATTCTATTACCAAAAATATGTTAAAAATATCTGTTCCTATTTCCCTTTCTAGAGCATACTGAGAAAATTTGGCAGCAAAACCGAATTCCTGATGTATGTGATTGCTCTGTTGTGACAGAATCTGCAGACATCGGTCAGAATAGACAGCTAAACAATATTGGCCTTCTTCTATATATAAACATTCCCCCAGGGATGATCGGAATTATTTCCTCAGATGAATTCAAAGCAACTGCAGCAAAAGCCTCGCGCTGGGGGTTTGGTCCCCGGCGCGCGGCAGACAAAGGCAGGGCCTGCCCGGCCCCGGCTCTGCCCCGCTCTCCTTCCAGTCTCCTTGCGACCCCGCCGCTCGCGGCCACCCCCGGGGTCCCCGCGGTCCCCCCTGCCGCAGCCGCCCAGCTGCGGCCCCGGCCGCTCGCGCGACTGCCGCGGCCCCGCGTTTCGCGCCGGCGCCTGATAAAGGCCAAGGCAATTAATGATGATGAAGACTGAGAAGGGCTCCCCGCGCTTCTTATTAAGGAAGCGGAGTTGCGGTGAATTATGGGCACGTTGTACAATGGAGTCACTAGGGAATGAAGATCTGGCCGTACATTCATCACTGCCTATGCCCCAAGTTGGGAGGCGTTCACCAGTAGCTTGTGCCAATGTCAAAGAAAAAAAAACCAAAGAAAAAACAAAGAAAATCATTATTTTCTTGCTATTCTAAAATACCTCTGTAGTCCATAATGCTCAGTCATGCAGTGCAAGTTTAGGAATCCCAGATCAGCATTAAGCATTCTGGTTTTCACCAAAATGATGCAGCAAACTAAGTAATAGCTCAGAAAAAGATACAAGAGACAACTGCTAAGGCCTTTTCTCAAGCATCTTATTCAAATAGCTGTTTACGAGAGCTGAGGTAAGGAATGTCCATTGAGAGCTTCACAAAGAAATGAGGAGGAAAGAAAAAACACGTTCTACTGCCATTTTCACAGAAATGAGACTAGACACGTTGTTAAAAGAAAGCGACAGCTACACCCCAACCAGCAAAATACAGCATTAGATATCTACAACTTTTATCTTCAAATACAATGGGATGAACTAAAATATAGCAATCCAGGACTAAAACAGGCCTTTCATTTCAGCTCTTCATTTTTCAAAGGAATCTGGATACACAGGACTGCCCTACATGAAGTCCTGGCTCCCAGTACAGCAGGAAGGAGAGCACTCAAACACTGCCCAAGTTTTAATATGCTAGATGCTTGCAAGAGCCAGGCTTCAGCCCAGGGCAGGGCAAAGGAACGGGGGAAGAGATGGAGAGCAGATCTCCGGTCATTATAAAAGCAGGACATGCTTATATAGGGAAGAAATGATCGCTTCTGCAAACCCCTTCTCTTAAAAAATAAATAAATCAATAAATAAATAAAATAAATAAGCCCTGCTGCCCCACTCCTGTCTGCAGCACCCGCGTGCCTGGGCAGGGCGGTGGGCACGGGCAGCGCTCTCCAGCTTTTCTCAGCGCGCTCCTGCGTACTCGCAGGGATTAACTCGTGACCTTTTTATGCAATATGACAGGCCCTATGTGAACACCGGCGCTCAGCAGTCGGAGACCAGTCCTGCGAGGGTTAAGCCAGGGAGGAGTGTACATAAGGTGGTAGATGCAGAGCCAATGAAAACATGGTGCTATAGTTAGATGCTGGATACTAAGCAATGGTGACTATAAAGGTTGCTCCAAGCAGGCTCCTGCAGATGACACTAGCGTGTTGTCCTCAGCTTCTAAGCTTACAGAGCACGGGGAAAAAAAAACCCAAGAGGATCAGCTCAGCTTACCTGGAGTTCACACCAAGCGACTTCCACCCACGTCTCCGTGTCCAGACCCTTGTAGACCGTTTTGAAGGATCCCCTGCCGAGTTCGATATCAAACTTTAGGAACCTGCCATCCAGCGAGGTGGCGACCGCCTTCATATCGGCCTCCTCCTCCTCGGGCTCCTCTCTCTTGGCCTTGCCCTGATCTTTGGCGGCATCCGCCGCCTCCCGCCTCTCCGCATCCCTGCCCGGCTCCTTCTGCTCCTCGGCGCCCGCCGCGCTGCCTGGCGCCGGCTCCGGCCGCGGCTCCCCGGCGGGCTCGGCCTTCCCGGCCGCGCCGTGCCCGGCCTTGGCCCTCTCCGCGATGATGCGCCGGGTTTTGGGCAGCAGGATGATCCTCCGCTGCTGCTCGGCCTCGGGCGGCTCGAAGGCGGGTTCCTCCTGGTCCGAGTCCACGACGCTCCTGCGCAGGAAGCGCTGATGCACCAGGCGCGGCTCCCGGGCCGCCGGCGCGGCCCCCTCCATGTTCACGCTCGTGCCGGCGGCGGCGGGAGCGCCGCGCCGCGCGGCAGCCGCGGGGCCGCCGCCTCCTCCGCGGGCATCGCCGCCGCTTTCCATGGGGAGCGGGCC